>CAJVPZ010002446.1:0-12414 GCA_910592135.1 Racocetra fulgida | reverse complement strand
GTACAGTTCGGGACACTTAGAGATGGAAATGTCCCATTTTGAGATTTAAAATTTTAAAAATTTTAAATCTTTTAAAAAGTTAATTTTTGATCTTTTTAATTTACCAAATTTTGATTGGTTAAATTTTCTATAATTTGATTGGTTGTTTAACAAAAAAGATGTATTAATAAAAAAATAATTAATAAATTTACATTATTAATAACTAAAAGTTACTAAAATTTTAAGCTAAAATATAATTTAAATTATTGTTTTAGAATTATAAATATTATATTTTTTATATAAAATAAAAAAATACATCATTAATTTTTTTGATATGTCCCATTTTGGGTCGTCTATATAAAAATACAATATTTTTAAACTCTAATAACTCAATAACAAATAATTATTTTTAAAAAACAAGGCCGCTATTTTGTAGTAAATTATCTTAGCTACAAAATAGTAACTTCTGTTTTTTTATATTATTTTTTTAGCATGAGCTATTAGCTTTTAAAAATTAGCTATTTTTATTGTCGTTTCTAAGTGTCCCGAACTGTAATAAGTAAGAAATTTGTTATAACATATTTCCAAATCATAGGAGTTGGATGATGTTAGTAATGAATCCTTCTGTAGTTGCGCTCGCCGTTTTAAGCTCGGTTCTCACAGCTGCGAAGGTTTCCATAGTCTGCCATGTACATTTGGTCTGACCATCATTAACTTGGTCCTCCGCATAACCCAAAAATTTAAATATGACTTATATTTAAATTTTTGGGGTTTTTTTTAGCAACACTTATTTATTATAGACTGGTTTTGGCTGGTCTTTCTTATATTGCAAGTTTAATTAATCTTTCTTGTATCAAAGGTTTCTTATATTGAGAGTCGCTTGTATATCAGAAATTGTGAGGAATCGAAATCAGAAATATACAATATATGCATGCGGTTACACAATTATGTAATATCACGTGACCGTGCAAAATTTTTGGAGGTGTTCTTGGGGTAGTTTTTATTTGCATATTGAAATACTATTAAGTATTCATTGTTAGTCGTGTTTTGAATTAGTCCATATACTTCAAGATTGTTACCCACTGATCTAAGTTGTGTATAATTCTGAAACTTGTTAAATAATAAAATTTATAATATTACCAATTTATCTATATTATATCATAAATGAATCATTTTTAACTTCTCTTAAAAAATTCTCTTGTGAACCAGGTAAAGTTTTAAGTGCGACTACACATGATGGTGTACGTGATTGTATGTATTTATTACAAGTACCTGAAACTATTCTTTTACCATCTAACCACGTTGCTGAAAACACAGAGCCAAATCCTCCTTTGCCGATCTTTTGAACGTTATTTAATCTATTAAAAGGAATCCATTCGATCACATCTTCGTAATATGTAGCCTTAACTTGAAATTCCTTAATGCAATCATCAATATCTTCATTTCCACTTGTCCATCCTTGTGCTGTTTTATGAGGTTCACATATCAGACACCAGGCTAGTGATGTGTTATTTCGGTTGCATTTTACACATTTTCCATTCACCTCATTTCTTTAGCATGAAATAAATAAAATACTAACATATACTTCATTGTTGCGGTGTTCTGAGTCAGTCCACATATTTTAGGTTCATTATTCTTTAACTGTACATGTAAATTTATATTAAAATAAAGCTATATATATCAGTAATAATGACAAATTACTAAATATTTTAGCTTACTTCTTTTATTGTATCCAATAAAGTTTGTGAATTGGCTAATATTTTAAGCTCCACTCTACACGATGGTATACGTGTATATTCATGTCCATATATATCATCCTTATTATAATTTACATATCGTATTCCATCTAACCAGGTTGCTACAAGTGCATCACCAATCTTTTGAATATTATCTAATCTATTAAAAGGAATCCATTCAATTACATCTTTGTATTCCGTAGCTTTAAGTTGAAATTCTTTGATACAATCATCGACATCCTTATTTCCACTTGTCCATCCTTGTGTTGTTATCTGGGGTCACATGTTTTACACCAAGCTAAGGAAGTGTTATTTCTGTTACAATCTGCACATTTTCCATTCTTTCTGCTTCGTTCATCACTAAATTCATCAAATACCAACATATATTCATTTGTAGCGGTGTTTTGAGTTAGACCATGTACTTTGCTATTTTTTAACTGTACATAATCTACAAACTGATTAAATATGTAAATATATAGTAAAATAAAGCTACATAAATTATATGATAATGATAAATGATCGATTATTTTAGCTTACTTCTTTTAAAATATCTAATAAACTTTGTGAACTAGTTAATATTTTAAGCTCCACTCTATACGATGGTATACGTTTATCACTATAGATCCCTTTTATATGTCGTATTCCATCTAACCAGGTTGCTAAAAATCCTTCATCATATGTTTGAATATTAACTAATCTATTAAAAGGAATCCATTCTATTACATCTTCGTATTTCGTAGCTTTAAGTTGAAATTCTTTGATATAATCATCGATATCCTTATTTCCACTAGTCCATCCTTGTGTTGTCTTCTTAGGTTCACATGATTGACACCAAGCAGGAGAAGTGTTATATCGGTTACAATTGACACATTTTCCATTCTTTCTACTTCGTTCAGCATTAAATTCATCAAACATTAATATATACTCATTTGTTGCGGTGTTTTGAGATATATGGATAAAGGTCATATTATATCTTTAATAAAAGTCATAATAATTAAAGATAAGATTAAATTATTCAATTCCTTGATCACTATAGCAAGATCACAGAAGGATTAATCAATAATACCTGACTATAAGTGAATAAGTAGAAACTTCATTTCTGCTAATTCCTAATGGATCAGGTTATTATTATTACTAATTATTTTTCAAAATATAATGCTAATAAATATAGTTTTGCTAATATTCACATATTGAATTTTTTGATCAATTTGAGTTTGGGTTTATTAGTAATAAATATCAATTTACAATATACATATATTGCATATCTATCTATATGTTTTTAAATATTACAAATTCTTTTTTGCGTGTATTTATTAGTTAGTAAGCTCTATACCATATTTGAATAGTAAATTTTTATATATCACAGTATCCAGATCTGTGCAATTTAAAATACATTTTATGCGATATAAGAAATTTTAACTATGCAATATCAATGTAAATAAAACATTAGGAAAGATAAATATACTAATAATAATAAATTTCAGTTTAATATAGTCACATAATCTTGACATCTAGTAATTAGCAAAAAACATATTATGTGCATTAATCTTCATTATATTGAAATTAATCAATATTGTTATTTGCATTAGTTATATTAAAATATATTATGCATTTTATGAGGGACAAAATAAAAATTAGTTTGCTAATACTATTACATTAATGTCAAGCTTCTGATATGCCTGGATATTTCTAGTTCCTTTAGTTCCGTTAAAATTTGATAATCTTCTCTCATTTTTTTTAAACACTTGAGGGGTTCTGTTGACCGCTTTTCTGGATCTTTATTCCAACAATGTTTCGTCATGTTCACATAACAATGTGAAGCTTCATTGTTAATGGGCAGTCGAAAATTACTACATGTTATTTGTGTTATTTGATACTCATTTAACTTATAATTACATAAATTTCATAAATTACATAATAAAGCTTTACCATATATAATACAGTTTTACCATACAATACTTCCCATGTGATTCATGCTGAAAGAGTAGTTATTGTTTGTTTCTCTATACAATACAACAAAACCAATCCTTATTCGCAGCTATCCGCATAATTGATCGTCTATTCGCAGTTATTCGTAGGATTACACAAACAAATATACTGATATTCTGTAACATTTTTAAAAAATATCTCAGGTGGGAATTAACCACTCGTTGTAATTGAAAGCTGAAAGCAACTTTAAATTCTAGAATTTTGAGATGTAACTTTTTGGATAGTTTTCATGCTTTCTAATCCATCATTTTCAAGTTTTTGTATGATATCTTTGATAAAGTTTATCAAATCTAGTTTTATTACGATATTGAAATGAAATTTATGACTCTAATAATGGATATTGATTGATACTTTTTGAAGTACTGTATCTCTATGCTTAAATAAATGCTTCAAAATTAAACATGATGAATATCACTTCGTTATGATAAGATATGATTAAATCGTTAGGAGTTGTTCCAAATCATTTACATACATTAACAAGTCGAAGTGCACTTACCACATGTTGGATAAACATGGAAAAAGCTCTTGTTAATTTATTATCCGATTTTAGTAAATATGATGAATCACTTACGGATTTAAATAAATCTTTAGAATTTGATCTTAATGTCGCTTTTGCGCTGGATAATCGAGATTAGGGATTGGAATCGGTTTAGCTGACTAAAAAATCTGCATAATAAACTACAATGTTTAGTCAACCAATTAGTCGACTAAACCGATTACAATCCCTAATCGAGATACAACTTATTACATGATGAACAGACATGAAGAAGCATTTTCTGATTTAAATAAAACATTAGGACTTAAACAAGATGAATTTACGCTAAGGATTAGAACCGCTTAACTGCTTAAAAATTATTTCATAGTTCCGGGTCAAATTATGCTGGACCAGAATTATTTTAATGCTTGCCGAATTAAACGGTTAAACGATTAAACGATTAAACGATTAAACGATTAAACGATTAAACGATTAAACGATTAGAAAAATTTAGGACTCCGTGGTCTTGTAGAATTCAAAATGCCCAGATATTGAAATTAGTTTTGAAAAGAATAATTGTTAGATGTTCGGAAAATTTTTTCAAAGAATTATAACGTTTTGGAATTTTATGGACTTATACATAGAATTCTAAATCGTTTAATAACCTATTCTCAGTCTATAATATTCAACTCATTCAATCCACTATCTGTTAATTATAATCAATATTAATGTATTAAGCATTAATCAAAATAAGTTTATAAAAAAAAATAATAAAATACCTGGATAAAAAGATGTACATTTAATAAATTTACTTTTATAAAAATCAACAGGATTTGGGTGTATTTGTGTGCCCTTAATATTTTCTAATATTTTATCTGACATAGTTAATTCAAATAAAACGTTTTCATCATTCTGCCATTCTGTAAGGATTTCACAAATTTTCATTGCTGATGGGCGATTTATTGGTTCTTTATCCCAACATTTCTTCATTAGATTTATATAGCATTTTGGAGTGTCATTAATAATAGTTGGTCGTAAATCATTATAGCATATCTCTAATTGGAGCTGTAATCTACAATATTGATTATAAGATACGGGTTTTCCGTGTAAAATTTCCCACATAATTATTCCAAATGAATAAATATCTGATGCTGTTGTGTATTCTCCTCTGTCTAAAGACTCTGGCGCAATATATGGTAAAATTCCATAAACCCCGCGTCCTCCTCCCGCATTTAATGCTACATTTGTTGATATTGAAAGTCCCAAATCTGCAATGTAAGCAATATGTAAATTATCCTGCAAAATATTACCGCTATGTAAATCTCGATGAATAAGATTTTGTGAATGAATTATTTGAAGATCAGAAGCAATACAATGTAATAAAACCAATTTATCTTTCCATTTCATTTCTGCCACAGAGTTAAGATTTTGACGCAAAGATCCCATTGCTGCGTACTTTAAAACAAGAATATAATCTTCAGAAGAATCATCGTTTGATATTCCGTAGCATTTTAAAAATGATGGGTGTTAGAACTAATATCACAATAAGCTTTTAACTTCAATATTTAAAAGAAAATACTTAATGTGTAAATATATATAAGTCATAAGAAAACAATAAGCACAAAATTACCTCTTTTATAAATGCTTCATTAAAAGATTTTGACCCATGGAGTAATTTAAGTGCAACATTTTCCCACACATTTTGTTGTTTATTTTCCCATCTGGCATAATATACTGTTGCAAATCCGCCCTTTCCTATTTCTTCAATATCTGTAAATTCTTTATAAGAAATCCATAACAATGGATATTTTTCTTCAAACAATAATTTTTTTACACAATCATCAATATTAGAATTTTCATTTTTCCATTCATCAGTGGCTGCAAAATGGTTTATTTGTCGGGATTTTGGATGATCGTGAGACAAAAATCATATTGGCTGATCACACTAAATCTAACCAATTAGATGCATTACCTCACGATCATCCCAATCTCAACATCATCCCCGACATTAAAATTAATAAATATTAACTGCTTTAAAAGTGTTTGACCAAATATATAGTATTAGTTATTTAATTACCTAACATCTTGTCTTTTTCCCTAATAATTGTTAGAAATATATGTCATAAATTATAATTTAATAAATAAAAGAGTTTAAAATAGATTCTACGTATTTACATTTGATACCAATAGTTAGCCATCAGCAAATCTTTTTGTATTCCAATTCCATTTCGATAACAATACCCAACTTCTGACATTCCCTTAGCATCTCCCATCTCTGCTGATTTTTTATAAAAACTGAATGCTTTATGTTCATCCTTTTCAACACCAGCTCCATTTCGATAACAATCTCCAACCATGTATGTTCCATAAGCATCTCCCATTTCTGCAGATTTCTGAAAATAATTAAATGCCTCTTTTTCATCCTTTGCAACTCCAAATCCATCTTTATAACAACATCCAACATTATATATTCCGTCAATATTACCCATATCAGCAGATTTTTTATAATAAGTAAATGCCTTATGTTCATCCTTTTCAATTCCAATACCTTCGTCATAACAATATCCAACATTAAATGTTCCCATAGCATGCCCCATCTCTGCAGATTTTTGATAATAAATAAATGCTTTATGTTCATCCTTTTCAATTCCAATTCCATCTTGATAACAATACCCAACATTATGTGTACCGCTAGCGTGCCCCATCTCTGCAGATTTTTGATAATAAATGAATGCCTTATGTTCATCCTTTTCAACACCAATTCCATTCTGATAACAATATCCAACTTCAAATATTCCATCAGAATTATCCATCTCCGCGGATTTTTGATAATAGATGAATGATTTACGTTCATCCTTTTCTACTCCAATTTCATGCCGATAACAATCACCAAGTGCTAATATTCCATTAACATTACTCATTTCTGCCGATTTTTGGTAATAAATGAATGCCTTACGTTCATCCTTTTCAATTCCTATTCCATTTTCATAACAATATCCAACTTTAAATATCCCATCAGCGTTATTCATATTTGTAGATTGTTGATAATAAAGGAATGCCTTATGCCCATCTTTTTCAACTCCTATCCCATGTTGATAATTGTATCCAAGATCATAAGGGTCTAAAATAGTTGGTTTTTTATAAACAAAATAATTATAAATCTCTTTCATTTTGCTATTTAAGTATGAAAAAAAAAGTAATATGTACGACAGGCACACAAAGTGACACATTTTGCGATTTAATGATTTAGTATTAATGCTTAAGTATCCTAGTGTTCTGGTGTTCCAGTGTTCTAGTGTTCTAGTGTATCAATGTTCTAGCGTTCTAATGATTTATTGTCTTAGTGATTTAGTGTTTTAATGTTATAATAATTTCTTGTTTTACTAATTTAGCGTTTAGTAGCTTAACGTTAATGATTTAGTGTTTAAAAGGTTTTAATGTTACGGTATAAGATTTTGATGGGCTATTCCGGTAATTAGATAAGTATATATTTAAATATACAAGTAATTCAAGTTCATAAATACACGTCTGAAATATGCATCAGGTTTATGGCTCAAATGAAAATTTTTAATGTCGGTTTATTAAATACAAAGGTGTTATTTATACAAATTATAAGAATTAAAATATTTGACAAAACGCACATTTTCTTTGAATTTTTCTAATTAAAATGCATATTGCCTATCATCAACCACTACTATTTTTCCTAAATCATAAAACAGTAAGTCAAAAGGTGGCTAATCAGTGATACATTAGCGAGATGACAATTGCAAACTGTCCTACCTAAAAAATTTCACTGGTCAATCAGATTTCAAGATCAGGTGTGACGCAGAAGAAGCACAAAAAAAACAAACCCCAAAAAATCACCCATAACTCAACATTTTATCTATGAAACCACCTTGTGCGCGCTAACAAAAAAGTTCTTGCAAAATTTTGATAATCCCAAAGCTCTTTCTAACCTAACTTAATAGCAAAACCTAACTCTAATCTAACAGCGAAATTTTTTTTAGCGAAATTTTTTAGGTTGGCAACGCTAGACCAGTTACAATTGCATGAATGATCCCCGTTCTGACAAGAAAATTCCAGTAAATGCAATGGGGAAGGTTAAGTAGAAATTTAATGAAATTACCAGTTCAGGTGTTTAGTGTTCCGCGCGGATCCGAAACGAAAACCGGATCGAATCCAAGTTCGGATCCGGATTTGGATCTAAAAGATCCGGGATATAGACAATAGCACGATATGATTGATTGAAATTTTATGTAACTAGTTAGCGCATCCAATGTTACATAATTGCAGATTCCTGAAAAAAACTGGAAACCGTCAAATTTCTTCACCCGTTACATCATAAGTTACTCGCCCGCAAAAAAAATATCCCCCAACTCTGCTGTCTTATTATATAGATTCTGAATCCACTTAAATTCCGTTTCCACTTACAACAAATAAATTGATCTGAGTGAGAATAATAATTACAAATAAGGTTCAAATTTAAAATAGTTACATATAAGGAATCTATATACAATCAAGAGTCCAAATTTATCGTAACTAATTAGATTGAAACTTTTAGCATTTAAAATTAAATAAATGTAATATTTTTTGACAGTTAAACATATATATTACTTTCAATCAATATTGTATGTAAAAATTATAACTGCTTATGCAAATTTTTAAAAGTAATTTAAAATTCTCTAGGAATGCAGATGAGTTTTTGCGGTTCTAAATATTTTCGATTAACGCATAGTAATATAGAGGTTAGTTTAAAACCGAATAAACATTACAATATTTACAAATATCATACTTAACCTAGCTGAATCGTATCTTGGTTCATTAAATGAAAGGGTATGTATAAAATATATAACTTAATACATATATATGTTGTACGTCGCTTTACGATTCCTCTGAGTTTGAAATTAACGCATGTTATCTCAAAATTTATACCGATTGAAATGTAACATACGTCAACCTCTACTGAGCCCAAATTTAACTACACGATACTTTTTTTAATTAAACCAAAAAAAGATTTTTTTAATCGCTCAAATTTAATCGTATGATGCATAATAATATGATACGTAATAAAATTTCTAAAAAAATTAGACTTTAAATGAGATTTCAATAATTTTTATCGTATTTTTTATTTTTTTCGCATCGATATGGCTTCCAATAATTCAACGGCTTTTTCATTTTTATCGCTTGAAACGTTTGAAAAAATTGTTACTGATTATATGAATAAATGAAAGAACGAAAGACATATAATGAATCGTTCAAAATATAATCGTTGTATAACACTTTTGCGAAATCCTAAAAGTAACCATGAAAATGCAAACTTTAAGTATTGGGTTACTCATACATTTAAACTAATTAAAGTTGGAGTGATTGAAGAACTTAATATTAAGTCTGAAAATGATAATCGTGGTACACAAGTTTGTCCCATAGAAGATTTTTATAATGTAATTTGTCAGGCCCACCAGGATACCGAACATGGTGGGCAAGAAAAAACCTGGTTGAAAGTAAGCCTATAATTTTAAGAAAAAGTGTTTTAAATATATATTACATATATATTTAAAGTTTTATTTATATTAATAGATTCGGCAAAGGTACTGTTTTATACCTCAAACTATTGTAGAAAATGCCGTGAAGCAGTGTAATGTATGTGTTACATGACGTGCAACAAAACGAATACCTGCTATGAAACCTATAATTGCAGAGAAATTTCTTGCGCACGTTCAGGTAATATCTATATTTATACATATAATTTAGTATAAGTATTGTCTATTACAAATTAATAATAAATTAATTATAACATAAATTAAAAATTTTTAAGATCGATACAATAAGTATGACGGCAATACCAGATAATGAGTTCAAATATATTTTACATATCCGTGATCATTTCACGAGATTTTCTGCTGCAGAACCTGCAATTTCTAAATCTGCAGAAGAAGCTTCTAGCTTTCTTTTACGATTTTGTTTAATGTATGGACCACCATTAGTTTTACATTCAGATAATGGTGGTGAATTTGTAGGTGATGTAATCAAAAAAACTGTAAAACTTTGGCCATCAGTTAAATTTATACATGGGAGGCCACGGTATCCTCAATGCCAAGGTTCTGTTGAGAAAGCGAATGATATTCTTCAGACAAAACTAGGATCTTGGATGGAAGAAACCAAACGAACAGATTGGAGTGTTGGATTATCATTTATAATTTGTAAGTTTTGCTTTAAAAAAAAAAAATAATAATAAATTATTAAAATAAAATTTTAATTTTATAGAGGCAATGAATAATCAAATATGTAATGCAACGAAATCAACACCATATGAACTTGTATTTGGCCAACAACCACAAGCGGATTTACAAATGATTTCAATACTTCATCAGCAAGATATTTTTCATGAAGAAAATATTCCATTAGAAAATCAATCTTCATTAATTAATAACTATGGTAAAAAGTTAAATAGATTAGTAGTAAACTAATAAATTTTTGTTCAATTAACTACTTATATACTTTATTTTAATTTATTTATAGAGAATGACAATAAAAATAATAAAATAATTTTAATCGAAGATAGCGATAACAATATTGACAATAATCTCGAATCTAATGATAACAAAATGAATATTTCACGAGATCATAGTATAATTGAAGAATCTACTAATTGCGATATTGAACTGCAAAGCTATTCTTGGAACAAAAAGGAAAAATGGCGTACATCAAATTCTAATTTAAATAATAATGATGACAATAACGATTATAACTATAATAATGTAAATATTAATTATAATTTAATAATTATTATATTATTATTAATAATAAAACATTTAATTTTTATTTATTATATATTTAGGATTCATTATATCGCTACAATTCTATAGACTTAGAAAATACATATAATTATTCAGCAGGTACTATGTAAACACTGATGGAAAAAATTTCACATTATTGCCGCAGGTTAATATTAAAATCATTTAATATAAAACTTGCGGCATAATATCAATTTTTTCCGTAAGTGTATACATCATATCTGCCAAATAAACTAGTTATCCAGCATGATGGTGACGAATACAGTTATTAACAGAATAATAACAACGCATGTGGCCTTCAGCCACATGCTTTGTTATCATCCTGCCAATAACTGTGTATTCGTCAGATCATGCCAGATAACAAGAAATAACTCTGATATCTTATTAGATGAAACATTTCAAGACTATAAATCGCATGACAATTTATCTCAAGCTGATACAATTTCTGAAGGTTTAACTCAAGAAAGTACTAATTCGTTATTTGAAGAATCTTCACAAGAAAGTTGTTCATATACTTTAATTGAAGATTCTGATCATGAAAGTCTTATGTCAATCGATAATCAATCACATTCAAGCCGTTCAAGTTTTGATAACCATAAGCAATTATGGGATAAAGCACTACAACAAGTTAAAAAAAATAGGCAAATTATTCGTAGTGTTATGGAAAAGCGGCATAAAACTAAACGGTCTTTAATTTAAATCTAGGTAATTTTATAATCTTTACTCTGATTATTATTGTAAGCAATATAAAACTAAATATAGTATAACTTTAAATTCAGGTGATCTAGTAAAAATTCGAATTCCAGATATTGACAAGCTCAAATTGGATAGACGTTCATTGCCTTGTAAAATCATTCAAAAAAACCCCAACAGTGATGCCTATCAGGTTGGATATAAGTTTAGAATCCTGGATACATGGTATTCAGCAAATGAATTAGAGCCATTGGGCACTAATGAATACCCAGCACTTGATGTTATTCTACTTGGGACATTTGTTTCTTTAAGGAATGCCGCAGCTCAACAAAACTTAACACATCTAATACAAAAAACACAGGGAAATAGTGATAATTTATTTATTCAAGGCCAAACAATTACACAAACAAAACAAAGCTCCTCTCAAAAAAATAATTGTCATTGCAGCAAAATGAATTGTACAACTAAAAGTTGTTCATGTCGCAAAAATAATACACTTTGCACAAGACGTTGTGGTTGTGTATTGAGAGGTGAATGCAAAAATCATTGATTGTATGATTGGTATAAAGCATACGTTAATTATTACTCTGCTAAAATGGACGAACATATAATATTAAACATTATTGTCTTTATAAAACCAGAGTTAGTGTACGTAAGGCATTGGGGTATGCGATATCATAGGATTTACAAATCTATTGAAGATCATGTATTAAAAGTCGGTATGAAATTTTTGACATAACCTATAATT
>CAJVPZ010002445.1:0-12415 GCA_910592135.1 Racocetra fulgida | reverse complement strand
TGGCCCGCTTTACAACAATCACGGCCAACATTACGTGCAAAAGAAGGCGCTTATTTTCGGAGGAATACGGTAATTTAACGAAGATTTTTTTAAAAACAAAATTACTGCTTGTACTTGTTAAAATTAATTCTTAGTTCTCCGGAAATTGTCTTGAAATAACACCCGGGGTTTTAATTGAAGGTGAATTTATGATATTCATTTAGCTGACAGAAGTAGTTTGGAAACTTGTGGCAAGAATTATTGTAGTTTTTTTTTAAATCCTAATTTTGACCTTGGAAGAATGTTTATGTTTCAAATAATTCATTTTTATACACTCACTTCTAATATAATTCGATTCTAATTATTATTTTTTGATCGTCAAAAAAAAGTTAATCATTGTGTCAATGATTTTTGAGTTTTGGCATTAAAATATATAGTTGATTCAAGTAGATGACACAAACCGATTACATAATCTTCAAAATATTTTGTTGAACCTATTCAATAGTTAATTAGCAGTACCAAGATTTAGATAATTTGAAACAATATATCAATATATACTGTATTCACTACTTCAGTGTCTATATGAACATTAATACGTTAATACAAATCGAATTCGGTTCCTGAACTCATAACTATAAGGAACAATCGGTATTTCTATTTCCTGTTAAATTTGTACATATTTAGCTTTGTTGAAATGAAACTATTTCGGTAATAATTCGGTAATAATTCGGTAAAATTTGGTAATAATTCGGTAAATGAATAATTCCGATTAAATAAAATCAGGCCAAAATTTGTGAGATACGGCTTCAAAGACAAATGTAACCATTAATGTTTTTTTACAACATAACATACATGACTAGCATAGATGCAAAAACAAAAAAAAATAATAAATAAAATAAAAAATAAATAAAAATAAAATAAAAATTAATATAAATAATTATATTAATGATAATAAAAAATAATTTTATCTGTTATGTATTAAACATTTCATATTAAATAACAAAATTTTTAAAGATATAACTTAAAATTGGTTTAAAACTTTCTAAAAACAAAAAGCATAAGAGTTTGATAGTCTGTCTCGTTATAAAAAAATTACTAATCAAAAAAGATGACTTAAAGTGGATTTTCCGGTTCACACTGTCCACACTTTCGGCATGAATAACATACCGAATTTATTCAATTATCGATATAGAATATATCTTACTAATTTAGGAATAAAATTTGATCATTTTGGATTTAAAAATAGTCATATGGGCGCATTTTTAGAATGTATAGTAATGATGCACCTCATTTGGCATAAGAATTATAGCATTAACGCACTTCGGACCTAGATCAATTGGTTAACTATATGGCTGACTAATGGATCTAGGTCTGAGGTGCGTTAATGCTATATAAATCTTGCGTTAAAATATAAAACCGATGGACCATAATTGTACCTTTATTTACATAAACAAAGTTAATACATATAAAAACAAATTTTAGTTATTTTATATCATTTATCAATACTGCAATATAAATAAATGCCTTTAATATTATAATATTATAGACAAATTTTGTATATATTGTATATATTTACAAATTTTGTATATATGTTTGTATATTTATATTAATACAAGAACTCTTAAAAGATATTTAAATAGTATTATATATAGTATATTTTTCACAAATTTATTAAGATTATCGATTTTGATTAATAGTAATTTCCAGAAATATAATTTACCGATCGGCCGTAAATTTTCGGTTATCAATGGTCAGATCATTGGTCCAATTCGTTGGATTAAATTCATTGGTCAAATTCATTGATAAATATTTCATTTTAAATTATTTTAAATTACGCCAATTTGTTTAAAGCCTCATTTTACACATTGCATCAATTCGTCATATTTCGATTTTCTGTAATAATTGTTACCCATATCAGTTAACAAACATATGTGGAATGACATAACATAATCAGATACGAACTCGGCCGGTCTTTAATGCTGTCGAAATCCGGACTAAAAAAATTGAATATCGATCTTTGATTTATGTTATAACTATTATAATAAAATACCCCTGCAGATGAACACTATCAATTTAATCGGTCCACAAAGATTTTATATAGCCTATCAACGATCATATTGTTTATCAAAGCCTACATAATTTAATTATCAATGCCTTCTGGATTTAGTAATTCGTACAATCGCGCCTTTTTTACATATGTAAGTACGCATTTAGGGATTTGCATAACAATATTCCTAAATATATCGTAATTTATCTTTTGTTCTACAAAGCGATCCAAATAAGAAACAAATCAAAGCATTTATTATCTTAATTATCTTAAATTACGTATGTACTAGTAGCTTTCCGAGGGTAAGA
This sequence comes from Racocetra fulgida, assembly GCA_910592135.1. Lineage (NCBI taxonomy): Eukaryota > Fungi > Glomeromycota > Glomeromycetes > Diversisporales > Gigasporaceae > Racocetra > Racocetra fulgida. The sequence continues at coordinate 10,081 of CAJVPZ010002445.1, read as the reverse complement.
TGGAAAATGAAAAACGGAAAATGGAAAATGGAAAATGGATTCAATTTTTATTTTATGCTTTATTTCATGCGTCTCTAAAAAATATTAACCTAAAAGGTTATTAAAAAAGGTATGAAAATGCTACACGCGGTTGTTAGGTAAATGCGCAATTAAGAAAATACTTATGCTGTGTAATCTTCACTATAAATCCCTTTTAGTGAATATTTGCAATTGCGTTGATGATTTTGTTTTGTTTACCTCCAATGTTACAATAAAAGAACGCCTTCGCGAAAATCCTTTATTATATGCTGCATTTATGGTAACGATTCTAGAATAACCATGATTAAATAAAACATTGGTCTCTGCGCATAACTCTCTCGCTTATTTCTTGCTCGTTTGTTTGGCATGTTAAAGAAACCATACATAATTGGCTACATAATTGTCTACATAATTGTATACTTGTATACATAATTGTCTATATAATTGTCTACATAATTGTCTACATAATTGTCTACATAATTGTCTACATAATAGTAGTCCAGGTTTCTTTCACATTCACGACATGGTCACAAGCTCTTACAAAATTTCATCACACCCTAAATGCTGAAATGATTGAACAAACAACATCGCATCGCAGGTAAAAAAAACTGCAGATTATATAGCAAATGGGAACTGTGTGTCCTTATCATGTTATTACGAAAATACCCGTACAAAAACCCCATAAAAACTTTACTTAATACTGTAAATGAAACTCTACAACTCTCCCATAATATTCCGCATTGTAAGACACTTCTCATGACTATTTGTCTCACTAAATATTTCCTTATTTTCCCAATTTTCCAAACAGTGCAACGCTTGACCGGTTCACATTTTGCTAATCGGGTTCACCTTTTTAGTTAGTTTAAGGCTTAAAGGGCGTATTGACATCCACCATGCACGAGCTAGTAACTATAATAGGACTTGTGTGTTAAACCAAAGAAATTGGCATAACAAGGTTTATCCGAACAAGTCCGAGATTTTTCCGCTCTTGTCGATTTTACTGAATGGTTTTTTTTCGTCGTTTTTTTTTTTTTTTTTTTTTTTACTCAGCAAGTTGTTTTTCACAACTATAATTGCATTTTTACATACATTGTGTAACAGTTATGTATACAAATTTCTTTGTTTATCAATGTAAGTTCATGTTTGAAGGGTATTTTTTTTTTTTTTTTTTTTTTTTTTTTTAACTATAGTCATTGTTTAATTTTTCTTTTCTCTTGCCGTTCCTTTTCATAATAATAATCTAACCCTTACTCGACTCTCGTCTTTCAATACTATTTTTTTATCCTATAATTTATAGCTAAAATAAAAAAAGGTATGACTAAAAAAGCCTCTGTGTATAGACTAAAAGTCACTACTGCTTGCCAAAACTGTCAGCGTCGAAAAATAAAATGTTCAGGCGAAATCCCTTGTACTTATTGTGTTAAGTTGGAACGTGAGTGTCAACCCGGGAAACCTGGAAAAAAGCGTGGTCCACCCCCCGGGCAGGAAATTATAAGAAGTCGAACTAGTAGGTTGGAAAGCATCATTAGTGATGCTGTTAAGGATCCAAAGAAAAGGGAAGCATTAATGAGCGTTGAGGGTATAGAACCTGAGGTTAGACAGGGAATTGATCTATTAAGATATAGAGATGAAAAAGAACTTCAAGTTGTCGAGTCTCTTACCAGACTAAGACATGTACCGACCTCGGAAGGTGGTCCTCAAGCACAAACCCCAATTATAAAGGACTTATTAAATGGTGTCGGTCAACAACGTAATGTATAAAAATTTATTATATTGAATATATATATATATATATATTATTATTATTATATATTTGCGTTTAATCTAGCAGTTGATATAACAATTTAGTCGATAATTGTTTGTTTTTTTAGATTCAAAAGTGGATAGATGGTATGACCAATCTAATGTTAGAAACGGTCAAACTCAGTCTACAGATAAATTGGAGTTGATGGAAAATAATTCCCAATTTTTACGTAAACCAAAACCCGTTTATCCGGTCCATATGAAAGAACGTCAGTTTGCTCATGCTGAATCTATTAATAATTCAAATGAACCTATTACTTACCGAAATAATTTACCTGCCTCGTCATCGGGTTTGGTATCGTCTTTATCATATCCTGCATCTCCATCCCTCGCTCCATCTTCGTTAGTATCATCCCCAAAACATTCTCCATCATTAAAATTATTGCCTCCATTATCAAAGTCAATAGCTGCATCCTCAACACATTCATCATTACCAACACTACCTTCATTATCTTCTTCAATGCCTTCATTATCAATGTCATCTTCATCATCATCATCATTGTCATCATTAACTAATTCATCAATTGGTCAATCTCAGTTTTGGCGAAAACCAAATATAACAAATTCTTCACATTCATATTTAACTTCTAATAATGGTTCAACATTTTTAAATGGTCAGAATAATCAGAATCATCAGAATCATTCTCATTTACATCATACAGCCTGGAATTATCCATATCCAAAACCTTTTAATAATGGTTTTGATTCATTATGTTCGGATAAAAAACGCATTCATCAAAATTCATCAACTTTAAATAAGGGTCCGACTCTTCCAGATTTATCTAGTTTAAATAAGGGTCATTTTACAAGTTCTCCAAATAAGGATGTTAAAAATTCTCAAAATGGTCCAATACGTTATATTCTTCCGCCATTACAACCACCACAACCACCACAACCACCTCATTTACCACAACCAAATGTATTACCTCCGTTAGAGCCGGTAAGCGATCCACGTTTTATACCACCACCGCCTCAAGATAATCGAAAATCATTGGAATGGCCGCAACAAATGCCTCCAATATCTCATAATTTTACTTGTAACGATTCCCGAATTATACCTAAAATTGATAACGGAGTTGTTGGTTTGCTTCCAATTACTAATCATGTGACAAATAATGTCTATGGGTCATCGATAACAACTCCTACTAGTTGTTGTGATTCTGAAAAAGAGAAAAATAAATCAGTAACTTCAGGAAGTAAAGCGGGTTCCCAAGAAAATAAGATAACTCCACGTTTCGTTCCAATTAAAGCATATCCACCTGAATCTGGTAAAAAACATACGGCTTATGGTACACGAGGTCGAAGTACTTCAAGTGCAAAAACTCGTCATTCAACTGATGGCAGTGGTGCAGTAACTTATCAAGCATTGAATCGTCGTTCTGTTCACACTAATAAGAGTACACATGTTCGTGGCGTACATCAAATGCCATGTCAACATGTTAAACATGCTAGTAATACGGTTGATCAACAAAATTCATTCAGTTATTCTCATAATTATGATGTAATGGGCAACAGTTCAATAATGACTGGCAGTAAATATGAAATAAACAAATCGTTTACATCTAATATCCAATTTAAGGGTAATTTTCACAATGGTGTAATGCAACGAGGTCACTTCATGGAACGAGCTGGTGATGAGCCTAGCAATGTTATTTCAAAAGTTGGATCTATCGACGATTCGCGTATAATAGATTCGTCGACAATTAACAGAGGAAAAGCTTCCGATCTAATTAATAAAGTTGTTGACACTGCTTCTCCCAATGTTGATCCATTAATTTTAACAGATACACGTAATGTTGAAATTAAATCTGTTACGTTGGATGGGACTGAACGGCAACCCTCAAATAGTTCATTAGTTATTTCTTTAGTTTCATCGACCGGAAAATCTGAATCTGATAAATATCAAGAGCACGAACAATCTTCCAGACCATTAACACCACCAAGATGTGATAACGAAAGCTCATTAACACAAAAGAATCAGATTGGATCATTGAATCCGTCAAATGCCGAATCAGTTTTAACACCTCCTACCGTTCAAGATGATTTGTCAGTAATAGATGTTGAAGACAGTCCTTCCTCAATATCTGCAAAGAATAACTTGAGAAAATCAAAGTCAAAATTAAAGAAGGATAAAATGGGAGCGGTTACGTTGACAGATTCAGAGGATTCTTATAATTCTGAACGTAATAAACGTAGCAAACATGAGAATTCAGTTAAAAATGTTCCTGAATATGATACTGATGATACATATGATGATGACGACGAAGAGTATAGGCCGAAACGATTAAGACCAATTAATCATCGTAAGAGAGCTAGTGCAGTTCCAAGACGAATTACACGAAGAACAAAACCACCTGCACCTAAAGACCCTAGTAAAAAATGGGTTAGACGTAAAGAATAGATTTCTATTGCGCTGGGTCGCGAAAGGTAAGGATGTAATGGGAGAACCATGAGAACCATGCAGTGGGTCTAATAAGCAAAAAAAAAAAGTTAATATGCATGTAAATAATAAGCGAAGTTTAAAATTTAAAACTCATCAGAGAATACGAAGAATACGAAATTTTCTTAATCTCACTTATGTAAAAAAAAAAAAAAACATCTAGTCGACTTATGTCGGATTCAGATAAATCTAATATTTAAATTTTAATCGCAATAATAGTTTTTTCTCTTTTTTTTCTTTTTTTTTCCTTTTTTTTTTTTTTTTTTTTTTTGTAGTTGGTTTTTTTTTTTACATAAAAGGAATAATATAATAAATAATAAATTTATTAAAGTTTAATTTACAAAAAACGAACGAGAATATCTTAATACCAATACGCGAATTACGTAACCTAATTTGAACGTGTTTCTTAACAGTTAATAGCGATAGAATACTTTATTAGTCATACATTATCAATGCAAAAATAATTTTTTTAAATGCTTTGTAATAATGCGCTAATTTTAAAATTTTAAAATTTTATAAATTCTAAAATGGTAATTACTAATAGAAAACTGCTCTTACATTCTTTTTACAAGGCGCGTATGATAGTTGATACAGTACATTAGATTTTAACATAAATTAATACATTACTATGGTACATCTAACTTAAAACTGTTCTCATAAATTCCGAAATCTTTCGGTAAATTACCTAACACTCTTGAAACTGCATCGCTATTTTCAATCCAGAGACAACGATGTAATTTCTGGATAGTTTAGTGATTTACAGGACGAAAACCGAAATGATTCATTCAGATAACAAGGAAATTTTCAATTTGTTTAATTTGTCTCAGAATTTATGAGAACAGCTAATCTTGTATATGTTGTAAGTGGGAACGGGATTTGAAATTTCATAGAACTTTAGGACTAGGGTATAGGGTTTATATAAAATAAACACCACCCTGAAATACCAGAAATTCCAGTTCCCACTTATCATTACAACAAAATTAGATCGAAAGGTATTCGAAACAATCTCTCTAGTCATTCCATATATTCCATATATTTACTAATCTTTACTAATCTTTACAAGAAAAGGTCAACTTTTAACGTCAGAACCAGTCTTCTAATTGGTTCTTACGTACTACATATTCCCAAATTTATAATCATTGTGAGCATAAAAAAAAAATTTTTTTTGCCTTAATAAAGTTTAATGTCGTTCATTATTTTCATAAAACTTAAAACAAAAGTAACAAAAGCAACAAACCCAAATTTGATTTAAAGTTTTGTACATAGAATTTATTTATCAAACTTGATAAAATTCTTGTTATTTTTGTTTAAAAAAAATACTTGATTTCAATTGATTCAATTGACTCACCTTTCATGTGATAGATGTACTGTATATAACTTTAAAAATGTAAATGATTTCATTTTATTTATTATATATATATATATTTATATATAATTATATATTATATATAAAGGAAATAATGCAATCGAGACGCTTATTACACGTGCACGATAAATATAGTCACGTGACAAAGTCTAGAATTGCCATGTACGCCAAATATAGAAAGTATGCTAAAAAATTATCTTAATCTAAACATAGTTCATGTAAGTCTATAGGTTCTTTGCATGCTCGTGAGGTAAGCCTAAATCCGAACAAACTTATTTGGCTTTATCATTATGCTTATCTATAGAATACGTAAATGTTTGTCAACCCAATAATGAATATAGATGTAACTCACATGAAAAAAAAAATAATAATAAATATCTAAATTTAGTTATGTGCTTGCGTATGATTGATATTCGTTTTTATATTTTTTTCCACTCTCTTTTGTCCACAAAATCGATGAAGATGGATATAAGATCTATTGTGATTAAATTCTTCCATTAAGATATTTAAGGTTTTGCCTATATCTTTTTGTTTAACACCAAGGCCTCTACCAAAAATCGATAACATAACCGAAAATAAATCACGTGCGTGTTGGTCGCACGCATAGCTGAGCCGTTCCTCCCAACTGCCTAAAGGCAAATATCGTTCCACATGCTGAATATTATGAGTATTGGAAGATTTTATGAATTCTTCTGTTAAAAAAATCAGTTGTGGATTTATAGATCTTTTGTTCAAGAATTTCATAGCTGTGAAACGATATATATAAATAGTTAATTTCTGATAATTAATTAATTTCTGATAATTAATTTCTGATAAAATTTTAGAGAAAAAAAAAACTCTTGAAATTTTTACCTTCATTTGTCATTTTAGTGGTATATGTACCCGGATTTTTAATGTCAGTCTCTACATCAGTTATCTAAAAAATCAAATAAATTATACATTTGATTTTGATTTTAGCATCCAGTAAAATCATTAAAAAACTTTCTTCATACCTCAAACCAACATCCTGGTTTCAATACCTGCGTAATGAAACATGAATGATAAATGATAAATCAGTATATATTTATATATAATAAATAATAATATTACATATATATGACCACCAATTACCCTAATAGACTCTTTTATTAAATTATCCCATTCAGAATCCTTGAAATTGAGTGCAAGAAATCTCATATATATAAAATCGAAGCTGTCATTAGGAAATGGAAGTCCTTTTTGCATATCCGATACAACAAATTGCATGTTTGAAGGTTTTGATTGCGGGAAAAGCTGTGAACTCTTGTCTACACCGACAAGAAATACATTCGTAAAGTCTGAATTCATTTCAAAAAGCCATACACCATTACCACACCTATAAAATAACACGTCTGACTTATTAATAGAAAAATTAGTTTAAAGCACAGTCCTCACAATTTCTACGTATGAAATTCCTTCATGATTAATAAAATTACACCTCACCAAAGCAATTGAAATTATTAAGTAATGTCATAACTAGAAATTAATTCCAGAATTGGTACGTAGAGAAGTACAAATATTTTAAAAGGAATTACTTAAAATAAATCTAATAATAGTTTTTACGTATCATTGCTGTTTTTAATTTAATCGAATTTCGAAATTTTATATCCTGCACATTATTATTGTTCTCAGACTGTTCTCAGAATGATTCATGGTCAGATGATTTCGTATTACCCAGGATACATCTTTAATAAATCGAAAACAGCAATAAGACATATTTATTCAATCGCTTTTAAGTGAAACATAAATTCAAAAACTATGAAGAAATGATTTTTTGTTCCTTGAAAGGATATGAAGGATATGCTTTAAACCAATCTTTCTATCCGTAAGTTAGACCAATATTCGTTTGAGATACAAATACAAATGCAACCTTTTTCAAATCATTCATGCATATTTATTTATTTATTTTACATACCCAATATTTAAAATCCTGGCACCACCAGTTTGTAACAAATTACTTATGGGTGAAGAAAAATTTCCATGATAAATTTCTCTTAATATATCATGTTGTAAACTTAAACGTTCTCTTGCACCGTCAAGTTGGTCAAAGTCGATATTAAGTGATTGATAATAATCAACTTCCTTTTTGTCATCAATGGAATGAGCTTTTGAAGACGCTCTTCCCATATTTAATTAGAGTTTGTGAAATAGTATTGAGTATTACACATCTATTTATATTCAAAAGAATGGACGGTTGATTAATAAATAAATTCGTTCAAATGTCGTAGAAAATAAAAACATAAATTCAAAATTATAAAAATTTTCTACGAAATTTGACAAATCAAAAGTTTTCCGATGTAGGCACTTTTTAATCAAATTATACCGGATGATTTTCTTGTGTAATGTTTACTTGGATTGTTTAAAATTTTTTTTCATTATTGCTACTGTAAACAAATAACTCATAACAAAAAAGTAAAAAATTAACACCACATGAGTGTCACCGAAACATTGACCAACATAATTATGGTCATACATAATCCGAATTTGTCATCATATAATAATTTTTTTTTTTAAGTTCATTATTACTTATTTTAACACTAAGCAAATATGTAATGAATATTTCACAGACTACTGTGAATATCGTGAATTATCACGAAGAAGCCGTGGTAATCGCATGATGTTTTGATATATTTCACGGTTTCTATTGAAAATATTAAGAAATGTTCATGGGGTGAACATTTGAGAAACCGTGGATCATAAAAAAAAAAATGTATCAACATTATTACCAATGAGAATGATCGCTTTAAAATTGGGGATAGCAACCTGGATAAGAATTTGGAACCAGTTTTGTTTTTTATCTCAAAATCGGTTTTAACATACGAAAAAAATAAAAATAAAATCGGTTCAAACTCTAAAACATTTTCGATACTTGGCTGCCATTGTAACTCAATTATGTTCTAATTATGTTCTTTCCAAAAAATGGCTTCCGAAAATCATACAGTAAGTTAACAAATAAGTCGGCTTTAATGATGTTTTTAGAAGCTTGGCTTAACCAATTTAATTCTGTAATTAGGTAGATAGAAAAAAGTCATAATATTTCGGAGAACTAGACAATCAAACAATTCAAATGGCAAGTGTGGATACCTGGTAAAATTCAAATACATATTTTTATATACTACGGACAATCAACTTAGCATAGTAATTTTTAAATTTATATTAGCTTTTAAATATATATTAGCATATTCGAATCGAGATAATTTAGGCTAACTACAAACACATGATCATGTTTGTAGCAGACTTAAATTTATCGTCTCGACCAGGTTGATATTTAAAAAGATTAGCTTAGTCTACTATTTCAAACCTGTCCGTAGTATATAGGTCATATAAAGTTAATTTTTTGTTCTCATAACATAAAATTTTTAAGAAAAGTGACTCAACATCCCACAAAAAATTTTTTTAATTTTCTTTTTAAAAAAACCATCAGCTGTTTTTATAAATTCTGATAAATGATTTTTCGGCCGATTCGATTAATTTTGGTATAATTGATTCAAACTGATATATATAATTTAAGATCCGGTATTGATATAAATATTATAAGACTAGTACGTAAACACTTAGATGTTAGCAGATCTTCTACAGGTCGTTCAAAGATATGAAACACATTAAATTTGGATTTTTTTGGAATCTTGAATTACATTTCAAACCAGTCGACATATTCTTGATTATAAGGTATATAGTAAAGTATATAGTACGGTATGGAAACGCAAATTAGGACGGACATGTAGAAATCAAGATAATAAGTACGGTTTGTAAAAGAAAAAATTCGTTAAATCCATGTTACTTTTTCTGCTAACCCTAACATGAAAAAAGGACGCTCAAACCATTAATAAAAAAAAGTTATCATACGTACGATCAAATTTTAGTACTACTTTATTGAATCCAACTTCTTTAATATTAGCATCAATTCATTAGCGTCAATTCGTGTTTATTATAAAGTCTAATTTATATTTGAAGCTAATAATTAACATTATAACGTTAAATGTAAACTCATACGCCGATCATGACGAAATCAATAATTTAACCTTATCCTGAAAAATCATTCGGCTAACTTTTAACAGGTGTCTCAGAATTTACTATAAGTTAGTGAAATTTGACCCGGCCGGGTTATGAGAACAAAAAATTAACTTTGCTTGGCAAGTATCCACACTTCCATTTAAATGATCGGATTGTCTAGTTTTCCAGAATATCAAAATTTTCCTATCCTCCTTGAGTCGACTAAATTAATTTTCTAAAAAGTTAACTGATTTAGTCGGCTAAGTCGATTTCATTTACCACGGTTTTAATGACAATTATTTCTAAATAATATAGTTTATCAATAGGAATACGTGTCATTGATACATACAACTAACTTGTTTAAACTAGTGATTTGAATCGGTTGAACTATATTCGGTTAATCGACCCGAACTGAATAAATTTCGGTTAACCGGTTGAGGAAA
>CAJVPZ010002444.1:0-12415 GCA_910592135.1 Racocetra fulgida | reverse complement strand
AACACGGTACTCTACATAGTGTTATGCTTTTAGATTAGCTCTTTAGTTATCAAAAATAAACTTAATTCATACACTAACCTATATTCGTTTGCTCTGTAACATAAGGCAGTAATATAAGGCGCAAATTCTATGATTTACGAGATGTGATTGGCTAGTTTACAGTCAATCATCACGTGCTTGCGGAGGGGCATGCCTATGGGCATGGAGGGCATGCCTTGGCTCAAGGCATGCCCCTATGGGCATGCCTAATTTTTTACCTGTGCCCTAAACCCTATACTGAGGTTATTGGAATTACAAGGATATCTCTTGCCATTAATAATATAGAAGGATATCTTTGTGCATTTGTATTTTACTAGGCTAAAACATTAAATAACTCTGTATAAGAATGAGGAAAAAGTGGGACAGCAAGATATTGCTCAAAATTATTTAACACAGCACTAGTTTTTCGGCACCAAGAGAGTCATCAAAGTCTCGCATTTCTTCATCCTGGAAAATATCTAAAAAATTCTCTAATAGCGTATTATTAGAAAAACCACATGTTGCTTATATGTTGAATTATAAATTATTGCTATTCTAAAATAATAAATAAAGCAAATTAATATGCAACAGTACTACAAGCTTGAAACTAAAACTCTTATAGTGCACTGACTAAATATAGTTAACTCTCTTTATAATAAACCAAAGATTCCAGAAAAAAAGAAGTTTGTTATAAAAAATTACAATGTTTTCTTAAAAACTAGTGGTCCGTTTTATACTGAACTATTATAAAATTTCAAAATTTTAAGTTTGTTATATTCTAAGTTCATTATAGAAAGGTTTGCTATATCCAGAATTGACTATATTTCACTTTTTCAGTATAGTTAGTATGCTAATTAAATTTATCCCTTAACTAACCATCTATATATATATTTTATATACAATTAACTCTGGATATAGCAAACCTTTCTATAATAAATTCAAAATTTTAAAACTTTATAAGAAAACATAGTAATTTTCTATAATGAACTTTTTTGTCTTCCAGAATCTTTAGTTCATTATAAAAAGAGTTGACTGTATTATATTTTAAATTATAATTTAAAGGACAAGTTACATGAAGTTTATAGTATATAGATAGCAGGAGTACGTACGTACATATATATAGATGCAATAATTCAAATAAAGAAATGTTAATAATAAAAATAATTAATATTTCCTTTTTAAATGGTTTTTTTTTTTTTTATTTATTTATTTTTTTTTTTAATGTTAAGGTAACTACTTTGGTGTCTGGCATATTTTATTGAACTTTGAATCGAATGCCAGGGTAACCACATGGGCTACCTCTGACTTTGTTACATTAATGAGAATACATTCTAGCCATATATACAACTTTTGATTGTCTATTTAAGCAGTCTTGTATATATAACCTATATGAACTACACTAGATGCCATATCTGTAACCCACTATTACTTGAGTTACCCAATTAAATCCTTTGATCAACTTAGCACCATTAGGATATTCTCCTCAAAGAGGAACTGCTGTGTAAGCCCCTTAGAACTTTAAAGCAAACACACACTACCATATAGAGGGGTCTTTTATCCTTGTGATAAACCTATCAGAGTAGTTCATGTCTTACACATATATCACCTAGATTTTTGGTAACTTAAACCTAGACTGCGGCCAAGTACTTGTAGCTTTTTATCTCTGCTACTATTATCTACTCTGTGCCCTTGCAAAGTTCACCCAAACCCCAGCACACACTTTATGGACTATCAACAGTACTTCGATGCCAACTAATGGTGTCTCAATCTCCCAATCCAGATAACCTGGAAGGAACCAGTAGGCGTCTCCTGGTTTTCTGAATGAATCCTTTTTCCTTCAGCTAGTTCAGCGGCCTGGTTAGTATAGTGCTTTTGCCAAATATTCAGTCCTCATTCAGTTTACTGCTAGTGTCTGGTTTTCCAAATAATAATTCTTTACATAATACCATCAAAGATCTGTGCTACCTCTTTACTCAGAACTTTTCAAGCAGGCTTCTATATCCCCGATCCCTTGGCTTAATTTGGCTGCTTTACTCGGGTTTCGTGTAACTCATGCATCACACTATATTCCACAACCTCCCAATATAAGTTGGTGAGACCAAGGTTATAGGTGCTTACTCAATTGATATGTCATATAGTTTTACTGTAATGCATTTCCGCAAATTTGAATTTCGTCGCCAGTGGGATTCAAACTCTTGTTCTGCCGCTTGGAGGTGCAACAACTTACCAACTACACTAAGTTACCACACCCCTCTTTTTAAATTGTAATAGTGGTATATATAAGATAAACTAGGTATACTTCAGAAAATTAGATATAAGCTTATATCCAATTATCCAGATATAACTATTACACCTTATCTCGATTTAATAGAAGCTATTTTATCCTTCGCATCAGTACATGACAGGTTTATGTTTTGTTTATATATATTAAATCTTATAGTCACTGATAGACTTAAAACAGTTAAGAATATTGTAGACATGGCAAGTAAAATAAATGTTTTATATAGTTAAAACCACTTATCAATTATAATTCACTAATTTCTTTGATGATAAACTTAGAGGTGTAAGTGCAATACCATAATTTGTTATAAGTATAATAAATTATGACAAAAAATGCTATAATTTATTATAGTTATAACAAATTATAGCATTGCTCTCACACCTCTAGACAGACTTATTGATATTAACATTTCAAGTCTGCTAAAAGAGACTATAGTAAGCAATGTAATTTTGAAGTTTATTATAAGAAGAGCATCTGAAATACTGGAATACAACAAATTTATTTTATAAGTTTGGCTACATGTTTTAACCACATCATGTTTAGGTTTGATTTAAAGAAAATTAACTGTACTTATTCGTAGTTGATGTTAATAGATCCAAGATTGTGTGAAGTGGATTTATAGTTCACAATATCAATAGCAAAGCTTTGAGGATTCTGTTGTTAGATGTTGTGAAAGGTTAGTTTCAAGTCAGCAGCCAGTATTTAACGTAGTTACTCACTGGAATTCAATATATTTGATGTTGGAGTCTACTATTCTATATAAAAGTATATTCAAATGTCTTGCACTTCATGATGCTAGTTTTGAGTTAATTGTGCTCTTGGACAAAGATTGGAAACAGGCTGAGCATTTCTGTAGTTTCTTAAAACTATTTTATGAAAGTAATATTAATTATTAACTTCAGTTTTTATACAGTCAACTCTCTTTGTAACAAACTAAAATTCTGGAAAAAAAAAGTTTGTTATAGAAAATTATTACTATATTTATTTAAGAACCAGTAACACTTTTTTATACCAAACTATTATAAAATTTCAAATTTTTGAGTTTGTTATAGTGTAATATAGCAATACAGAGTTTTAGTAAAGCTATACTACTTGACTTAACATGTAAGAGGGTTAAGAAATGTATTTGCAAATAAGAAAAGAATAAAATAAGAAAGAAAGCTAAAAGAGACTTTAAAGTAAGACAATATACCTAAAATAAAGAAAAGAGGGGATGGCTCTAATCCTAAAACACAATAGAATATTCAAGACAAGGGAGAAGAGGTGATGGCTCAACTCAATATACCAAAAATAAATACTCAAAGAAGAAAGAAGAGGCGATGGCTCAACTTTAAATACACAATAAAAAACACAATAAAAGCTTTATTAAACATAATAAAAAGAAGGTAGGCGATGGCTACACTTCCAAGAAGATGAGTTGTAATTAACAAGGAAATAAAAGTGAGGAGGAGATAGTCTGCTCTGCCTTGGGGAAAAAGGCAGGGTTTTTATATCTTTTGGACTATTAATAAACAACCTAGTTAATGACCCAGTTAATGACCCTTTTAACAACCCAGTTAACGACCCTTTTAACAACCCAGTTAACGACCCTTTTAACAACCCAGTTAACGACCCTTTTAACAACCCGGTTAATGATCTAGTTAATGTACTAGTTAACGTACCTGTTAACGTACCTGTTAATATACCAGTTAACGTACCAGTTAACGTACCTGTTAACGTACCTAATATAATACTAAAATTACTACTATTTGTTAAAAATTTAACTATTAAACTAAAGCTAAAAATCAACATATAATAAATATAAATTATACTGATAAAATATGCTAATAAAATCTACTAATATAACAATGGTTTTCTCTTTTTTGAAAATAATTAAAATGTTTATGTTGTTGATGAGAAATACATTTTTGAAAATGCAAAATATATGGCATTTAACAATACAATTAGTCAAAGAACCCAGAAAAAAATACAAACATCTTCACCTCAATCATCACAATTCCTGATGCCAATAATACTAAACAAAAGAATTGTCGAATACGAAGAAGTTAAACAGTGGGTTAAGTTAAATATCACATTTGTTTCTGTATTTTCACTTTAATAATTTCTTATCTTTAGATATATTGAGTCAATTCAGATTGTATACACATCTAGTATAAATGCATCCAAATTGGAAAACCTAGTAGGAAAGGATCTTGCAAATAAGATATTCTCATACTGAAAGCTAGTGCCCTCCATGTGAACAAAAAGTTTAGAGAAATACTTTATAAATGTGTTAGATGTGAGTCAATATTGATTTCTTCATTTGAATTATCTAATGTGATTATACCAAATTGATATGTAATATATACAGAAAATGGGAAAAGAATTCAAGTTGGCAATCCAAGAAGAAATAAAGGGAGAAAAAGAAAATAGATTTAGATTGTATTGTGAAAAAGTACTAATAGGATTGTGAGTATTAAGTTGTTTGTTGAGATAAAAAAGAAATTACATAATTATACTATTTTGATACTCTTAAAAGTTATAATTTAGTTGATGTTTCTTTAATACTCTCAAGGTCAATCAAAGAATGAAAATTCATTATATACCATATTGCGCCATTGTTCATGTTTTATGAATCTACTTTCGGAATATTGAAATTTGACTGGATAGAAGCAAATTCACGATTGGCAAAGATAATTAAAACAAATACTGATTCTGGAATCGTACAAATGGATATTAAAGGTATGCACTAATCTCTATGATTACGATTATGTTTGGTTACTGATTTAAATATCTATTTTGACACAAAAGAGACTCAGATCAGAGATGACAGAGAAATATGACAAATAGAAATTTCAGGGCCACCCAGTACTTCTACAACTTGCCATATCATCAGTAACACAAAAAAGTCTATACAAATTGATATATTGAATTTGATAGGTGTCCTAAGTAACCATCTTGATCTCAATGTGAAAATTGCAAAAGAAGTTAAAGTGTTCAGCACACAAGTTATAGGTATGTTTTTTATTGCATTGCTTTGTATAAAATCAAAAATACTGATTATATTCTCCTTTTTTTTTTACTATTAATTCATTAGCACATCGATTGACATTGTACGCCCTTAGTATGCAAGAAGATGGCATATTTTTTATATATAAGCTTGCATCAACAGAATTGTCGTTTGATTTCCATTCAAAGTCAAAATATATGCCAGTCTTGCGGTTGATGGCTATTTTTCACATAAGTGAATAGTATAAAATATACTATATAATTAATTTGTATTTCTTTATATTTAACTATTTTTGCTATTTTTAGAATGAGATAGTTCAGCAAAAGACAGTTATAGATAAAATCGATCGTATTCTCATTTTTTGCATGGGTAAATACGTTCGTGATGTTTTGAAGATTCTGGCAAACTTAAGAAACAAATAAGTATATTGTATAATTACAGAATGAATATATTTGCGTGATGTTTTAATGTAATAATAGATCAAAAATAGATTATGTAATTATCACTAATAAAAAATATTGCTAATGCGAACTATATATGCTTATTTTTTTGAAATATGTATACATTATTGGGCAAAAATTTGTGAATAATAGCAATTTGGCAAATAAACATGTGCCGCTTTGTGGTATATGCAGCCAATCATTTGCTAAATTACCATATTCGCAAATTTGTCCAATAATGGTGTTATTCAGCAATTTATGATCATGATTAGTAGAGATGTTAAAAGTCCAGTCCAGTTCAGTCTGACTTCATGAGCCGAGTTTTTAATCTCGACTCGGTCCTGAGTCGGGTTCAGACTGAGTCCTAATAATCTCATAATAGTCACATGCAATGTTAAAAGAAATTATACTGATACAGCATGCAGATGCATGCTGTGTTGGCATAATTTTCCAAAAAATATATTATTTCTTTTATCATTATCATATGATCTAATATTGCATATGACTACTATAAGATTATTGAGACTCAGTTTAAACCTAACTCAGGACCAAGTTGAGATTAAAAACTCGACTCATGGAGCCAGATCGGACCGGACCGGACTTTTAATATCTCTAATGATTGATAACTGCATCAGGGCATAAGATCAATTTTCCATTCACGTGATTTCTAAACTAGTGATTAACATCATGCATATTCGTTATCATTACAAAGTTTGCTTTGATATACATAATTGTCTTGTATTTATAACATTTAAAAATGATAAATAGGGTGAAACGTACATTAAATTCTGGTAAAACCAACTCTCTGCATAAGCACATTCTTTTTATGTGTAACACAAATCCACGTATACAATCTGCATAGTGTGTTTTACTCACACAAAACTTTAATTTTTATAAATTAAAATTATTAATTTGGTGTTAAGATAAATAAAGAAAATTTAAATTAGCTGGTATTAAATTAATATACTAAATTTAGAGAAATTAGTGAAATTAATAAATATATAAAATCAAATATCCAAAATTATTTTTTCAAGGGAAATGTAAATAAAACTGATTAATAGTAAAATAAAAGAATTTTATTAATAATTATAAATTTTGTTTCATACAAATTTTGAGAATAATTCTGTTTCATATATCTTTTATTTACTGTATATCTATCTAATCTAAATGTAGTAGCAGAGTAGTAGTTAAACAAATCGCTAAAATATTACTTTAAAATCGAGATAAAACTACTTACTATAAGTTTTTTAGTTTAATTTTTACAACACATAATTTCTTTTAGATTAATTTAAACTTATTGATACTTGACACATTTGAATTGATCTCTTAAATATAAAAGTCTTAAAAAATGGAGTGACTAATTAATAAATCAGAAAAAAATTCTTAATAGCAATTACTTAATAATACTTATCATTATATCAAAAAATTCACTCGCGATTTAACATTAGCTTAATTTTAACAAAATTAAAAATTAGTTATTAAGACTTCTGTTTTTTATAATTCATTAAATTTTCTAAACTACAAAAAAGCAAAATGCATATTACTCACCAATGCCTTTCTGTACTTCATGTTCGCGTACTCTTTCCTCTAAAAAATTCATATATGAAGGCAAGAGCTATAAAACTTGTGCTAGGTGTATGACTAAAGTTAAAGGCAAACCTGCTAAAAAAGATAAATTAAATAATGAAAAAGCTATTGTTGAAGTAATTTCTGTTCAAGATATTAGCGACTATATTGCTAATACAATTGCTGATTTAAAAAATCATTCAAAGCTTTCTTTTGCCTTTGGTATTCATTTTGATGAAGTTATACTTAATACTGTAGATACAGACATTAAGGCAATAGTTATATTATTAATTGATGAAATTGAGAGTGGAGATGAATATAATTGGACAGTCACGACTGCACCAAATCTTTTGGCTCATTATTATAGTATAGAAAATGCATATTTTACATGTTTACAACCAATAAAAAAGAATTGCTTGGTTTAAATATTGTGGCAAGTTATCGATTAAGATTAACATTCTAGCAGCAGAAGCTAAAGTATTTTTAAAATATGAAATATTGCGTAAGAAGCCCGATAATATTGCAATGCTGTCTGAAGTAAAACAAGAAATTAAATTTAAATTTAAATTCTACGGACTTACGAACCTATCTTTGCAGTAAAAATTTTGATTTATCAAAGATTACATATAAACAAATTCACCACTAGTGATTATATTATACGCAGAAGTTCTACAAAAATGATGAAAACCATATTATTTCTGCGTATAAGTTTTTTGAACAACAGCAAGAAAATAACTGTAGCTTATGTTTTCATCTTAATACAGATAGCACGATAGCTATTGGTTTTATCACATCTCTACTTTCAGCATCACATTATACCAAAGTACATTGTGATGCTACTTATAGAACTGCTAAAGGCAGATTCGAACTTTATAGAATTGTTGATAATATAGAAGGCACAGATTAGGATTTTATTTTATATATAAATTATGCCTAATATATACAAAATTATATACAGTCGATTCTTTCTATAACGAACAAGAAAAAAGTTTGTTATAAGAAATTCTATATTTTCTTAAAAATCTATACCACTTATGAAATTTCTAAATTTTAAGTTTGTTATATCCTGAATTCATTATAGAAAGGTTTATTATATCCAAAGTCGACTATATTAAATATTAAACATTAAATTATAATATAACAAATAATAAATTAAATACAGTCGACTTTAACTATAACAAACCTCTATATGACAAATTCTGGATACAATAAACTTCAAATTTTAAAATTTCTTAGTAGTTTGGTATAGAATGTGCTATTAGTTCTTAAGAAAGCATAGTAATTTTCTATAACGACTGTTTCTGATTTTCTAAGAGGTCAGGACTAGGTAAAGCAAATGGGATTAGGTCTAAGTCACGGACAACAAATCAATTTTTCGTTCTTTTTTCACACGAACTTTTTTTTTTCAAAACTATTAGTTTGTTATAGAAAGAATTGATTGTATTAATATTTTTTTTATACAAAATAACATACCTTGTAATCTTTCTATTAACAAATGATTACAGGTTTTCCAGTAGCGTATTAATTTTGGATACAACTAAATCTAATAACTTTAATCAGGAAGAATTATGCACTGAAATTCTTACAGGTTTCTTTTATGCTCTTTGTAATAGAGATCTAAATCCAGTATATTTTTATACAGATAAAGATTTTGCAGAGATTAACATTACAAAAGAAGTATGGTCCACATGCGATATACAGCATTGCCTATGACATATCAAAAAAGCAATTAAAGAAAAAATTAGAAGCCATAAAAAAATAGAACGTGTAAATTATAAACATAAAGAAGTTGTAATAGAATTTCTCTTTGTCGATTCTTCTTTTATATCAGATTTACAATGTAAAGATAATGAATATTATATTGTTTGCCTACCTAATCTTCATGAAACTGTTGTTAAAATAATTAAAACCTATTTTAATATGCATCCTAAAATCTCTATTAATATTAATGGACAATTTTTATCACCCCTAAAATAAGAAACAAAGCGGTTTCAGAAATTTATGAATTTTGTAAAGCAAATAATCTTGTAATACTATAGACTTACTTATAGTCATCTTGGTATAAGCCAACAAAGTAGTATTTTTAGGTGTGATCTACTTGAGTAACCATACTACTTGGTAAGACCAACATGATAATTTAAGTGTACTGGTGAGTTTTAAAACATAGTTACCTTTATCAATTTAATCATCCATATCTTGATTATCTAATATAGATAATTTATTCTCGTATTGTATCCGATCAAGCTAATCAGCTTCAACAATTATTACTTGGGAGAGTAGTATCACCATGGTTTGAAGAATTCAAAAAACAGTGGAATAATCTTCTAACCAAACCTCTTAATAATATTAAAGATCGCTATTTTACTGATTTAGAATGTTGGATTTGTAGTTGTATATTATTTTTCAAAGTCATTTTCTTATATGTAAATACCTAATCAGATAAAGTAAAACCTGAAAATATTCGATTAGTATATCAAAACTTCAAATAACAAACTGATTATCTATTTTTGATCTAAAATGGTAGTGAATTACAGATTGTATCTGAAGATACTTGTTTATTCTTCAGTTGACTGGTGAATTATCAATTAAATTTAATTACATAGTAATTAAGAAAAATTAAATTGTCAATATTGTTAAACTACTACACAAATATTGATATACATGCTTTTGTTATACTAAAATAAAATATAAAAAATGGTTAAAGCTGTGTATTTATATAATTTTAATATTTTAGTTAAAATTAAAGTTAGGATTAGGATTAGCTTAGTGTTGATATAAGAAGAGAGATATAAGTAAAATTGTCTTCTTAAAATTTTTAATTAGTACCCCAAGACAAGTTTAAACTGCTAGTTTTTGTTTTTTGTATTTTTTTTTCTTTTTTGACTTTTTCGAACTAATCTGTATAAACCAAATTTCACAATTTTGGTTGATTGATTTATACAAAAAGTTACATGAAAATATGGCTGATTTATACAAAAAGTCACATGAATATATAGCTTTAGACAACTTTCAAATATAGATATACATATGAACAGATATGAATTTTTAAAATTACATTTTTAATACATCAATATAATATATCTAATAAATTAATTAAGAACTTAACTTAGGATGCATCAAAAATATAACTTTTGTATCACTATGACTAAACATTAAATATCCTAGTACTCTAGCTATAGCAAAGAAAATTCAGGTCACATGGCAATAATCATCTGATTTTGTCTAATCAAATTTAATAATAATAATAAATACATATAGATTATTTTTAAAATTTTTCAATTTTGATTGAAGATATCTCGATATCCACCTAACCAAATTTGATCAACTTCTTTTTTTTAATTTTATAGCATTTACAATTAAAATAAAAAAAAGTTAATTGAGTTTGATTAGGTGGGTGCTAAAATATTTTCGATAAAAGTTCAAACCAATTTTTACTACAGATAAATATTTAGAATTTTATAAAAACTTTGGTTGAAGTTATCTTGACACCTATTTGACCAAATTCAACCATTTTTTTTTGAATTCTATATCTTTTTACAATTAAAAAAAAACTTTAATTGAATCTGGTTAGGTGGATGCCGAGATATCTTCAATCAAAGTTTAAAAACAATTTTTGTTATAGCTTATATATAATAGATATTTAGAATTTTACAAAACATTGATCGAAGATATCTCAACACCCACCTGTTCAAATTTGATTAAATTTTTTTTTTGAATTCTACAGCATTTTACAATTAAAATAAAAAAAAGTTAATCGAATTTGATCATGTGGATGCTAAGATATCTTGAATCAAAGTTTAAAATCAATTTTTTTTGCAGCTTATATTTAATACTGTTATAGAATGAGTTGTAGTATTAGTTTTATTATTAAGTTTATTATTAGTTATTATTAATTATATTATTAGTATTATTATATTTTTATATTATTATTTTGTATTCTATTATTGTATATCGAGTAATCTTAGATATTATTGGTTAGTTGCACGTAGCATTAGAAACTGATAGAATGATAACCATTTCTACCATTCTTATCGTTCTTACCATTTTTATTGTTTCTACCATTTTTACCGTTTCTACTGTTTTTATCGTTTTTACCGTTTCTACTGTTTCTACCGTTTCTTATTATTTCTATTAGTTTTAGATAGTTTGGAAAAGATATATAAACCCTGGCTTTTCTACCTTCCTGCCAGTTAGTTCGAATCATCTTTAGATAGACTCAAGTAGATACAGAAACCCTCTTTGGTTATAAGATTCTTTCTTGTAAATTTTTTTTTTTTCGGTGTTAAGGTGAGGTCATGCCTCTTGTATCTTTATTATTAATTCTTAAGTTTGTACAATACTATACAACCTTGTTGCTCACTCATGCACCTACTAACCAAACTAATTTTTCGAATACGGGGCTCAGACTACTTTATCTGTGATCTAAACCTACCAGAGTATTCCGTATCCCACCTCTGTATTACCTGGTTTTTGTGCTTCACAACTAACTAATTCTAATTACACAACCATATTTCCCCATGACCCACAATCAAACCTTAGTGACTCTCAATTTGGTTCATTCAGGTAATTGGTCCCTAAAGGCCTCCCAGATTGGTGTGCTTGCCGAGAGCCTCTCGTGCACGTATCTCAAGCCAGATTCCTGCTGCCTAGTTAGGTTCACCACATGACAAAGTTGGTACTACCTGACGGATTAGGACTTATCTTGGGTTTGCACCGACTGAGTTAAACCGGTTTGCATTCCTTCATTTCTATGAATACCTAATCTTCCCACTCATTTGCCCAGGTACTACTAACCCGTATCTCAAGCCAGGGACCTGCTGCCACCACCGGTTTGCCATCCACAGGTCTTTTATCGTCTCTTTTTAGGTCTTTTATATGCTTGCATACTTTTCTATATCCTTTGTACTCCCTTTTATGGTATTCATTAGAAACTTGTTTCGTATATGATAACTGATATATTTCCAGCCATTGGCCTTCGTTGTACATATTGTACAACTTCCAACTTAGGGTATCTCAACCCTGGTTGGTGCAGCATTTATACTGATAAATCCTTAACTCTTTTCGTCATAGACTTCCATATAGGTGTAACCAGAGCTCCGATTTGGTATATTTAATCGTACA
>CAJVPZ010002443.1:0-12416 GCA_910592135.1 Racocetra fulgida | reverse complement strand
TTTATTAAAGTTGAAAGATGAAAGCATTCATTTAATTCAAACTTTATTGAGATGAAGACACTAGTGCGCATTTAAGTTTGATAATCGTTATTGAAATAGAACTGGCGTTGTGCGAATATAGATTATTTATTTATATATTTATTGTAGTTTCATATTGTGCGTTACAATAAAATTTATTAAATTTGGAACCCATAAGTGGGTTTATATTTTAAATTGAAAGTGAAATTTTAATATAGGTAGCTTGAGAATATTGAACTTATTTCATACATATTATTCTAGTTAACCGACACTTTGTTTTGATTTTTGTAAAAAATTTTTTGAACCTACGATATATCCTTATTATGAAAATGTCTCTGGTTAAGCTGACATATGAATATACTAAATAATTTTTTTATCTTTGGAGTGTTGGTATAACCAGAGTTGATGCGTATATGCTTTTATAACATGAAACTTTGTAGGCAAGCTTAAATTATTTCAAATTCTTACAAACTAGTTATATTAGATTTTGTATTATAATTATTTCGATGGTAACTGCTTCTATAAAGCTTTTTTTTTATTTCTGTTGATTAATAATGATTTTTTTTTAAAGGCTTTATATTTAGCTATAATCTGTAGATCAATCTAGAAACGGAATCTAGAACAATTCTGCCAACGATCATTACTAAATAAGGTGTGATCTACATTGACCAAATATGGTATATTCCCTGACTGTAGTAATTATGCAAAATGATTAAGACAAAAATATTGATGAATTTATGTAAATATGTACATCTATATATTCCATAAATAGGATTTATGTATGTATATAGGTTATATTAGGTTATATTACTTACATGATTATTTAATATTTTAACCTTTAAAAGTTGTTTCGAGTGAATTAGATAGGCTACGTAGCAATTTTATTCGTATATTTTATTATATATTTTAATATTTTATTCGTATATTTTATTATATATTTTAATATTTTATTTGTACATTTTATTCGTATATTTTATTTGTATATTTTATTTGTATATTTTATTTGTACATTTTATTTGTAAAATTTATTTGTAAATTTTATTCATTTTTTTAAATTATGTTAAAATTTAAAATTTGGCTTAAATGAAAATACTGTCACACTTTCTAAACCGAACCCTTTGGCTTATTCAAAAAATTCAGCTAGAGTTTTTGATTCGATTTATAGAAATGACTGTATATACTAAATATATAAAATTATGTATTATCTCCAGTGCAATGCATCATCATCCTCAGAAAACATACCGTTTCACCAACAAAAATTCATCGCAAACACTATTAATAGTTTTAGAAAAGCACCACCATTTACCGTATAAAATATATAAAATAATCTATAAATCGATATACATATTTACTATATTTCATTACTAAATGTTTAAACTTAGTGTTATGCTGAGATATGACGTAGCATTCGCTGTGAATAAATCAGCACCTGTCGCTATTCCTGACATAAGTAACTGGTTATTTTCTTCATCTTGGGCCATTTCTAATACGTAATATACAAATTTCGCTCATCTCCGATAAGAGTATTAGCAGTGACCCAATCACATGCATGAAAATGGCTAGATACTCGCATAAGTGTTTTAGTCTATAGATATTAGTGACATAATAATCCGGAATCAATATCCTAATCAAACCTTACAAGCTATTTTATACGGATTGAATCAAGTATTATATTTATATATCATTTAGATTTATAAAATGATATAAAATGCTCTTTTATACAATTTTTTTTTATTAGTGAAACGTTGTGCTCTAAAAGAGTACTTTAAAACGTATAAATAAGTTACTAAGGCAATCGATTTGCATCAGCCAGTCAAACCTATGAACACTTCGGATGATTAATTTTAGATATAAAGAATAAAGAACATATTTATAATAGAATTAATAAAGTATCGTTAAATGTCTTTATTGATGTTAAATTTTTGTTAGCAGACATATTTTATAGTAGAATTATTATAAGTATGTAAAATTATTGAAAAAAAAGTTGATTTACGTAGTTGACCGAATATCCCAGTAGACACTAGCAGAATCTATAATGAATAACCAAACGCAATTTTTTTATAAGAACCAAACTATGTACTATACTCACAACTATTTTTCAGCTATTCTCACAACTATTCTTTCACAGCTATTTTCTCGGGTATTTCATTACTAAAATTGATACGCGAATATTAACCAATTAGATTACAGTGTTTTTTTTGATCGTCATTCACGCCTGGGAAAAATTTTTGTGACGATTACCTAATTTGTACCGTGTTCACCTGTTTTTTTTTAATGATTACCTATTTTGTATCGTGTTTATCTGTTTTTATCTAATTTGTACCGCGTTCACAAACAATGAACGTGTCGATAAAAAAAGGTATATAATGATCACTTTTTTTTTTACCTGCTCTTATTACTTTTTTTCAACATTTAATTTTTTTTTTTTACCGTTTTTTTTTTTTTATTATACACTTTTTAAATTGTTGTCGTTAATTTTTATAACATCGTACGCCTCGAGCAAGAGATGAGTATCGATCTTACGTTAATATATCAACTTGACGCCCTTCCGGTAACTGCTATTACACCTTCGACGGTAGTGGCCTCGAGTAAATACGCGCGGTTATTCGAGGAGAACTATTTTAAAAATGTTGAGATATTTTTTTAAATGGTTCTCGCTGCTATCGCGTGTCAACATGCGACCTCCTGGGGCTCCTAGGTTTTTTCGATCACTCACACCTTTCTTTTTTTTTACTGAGTAGGAACTTTATAATTTATTTGATCGCTTTGAAGTTATCGTTTCGAAGATATTCGAGCTGAAGAGGCGTAAGAGATGAGTATCGATCTTACGTTAATACATAACTTGACGCCCTTCCGGTAACCGCTGTTACACCTTCGACGGTAGTGGCCTCGAGTAAATACGCGCGGTTATTCGAGGAGAACTATTTTTAAGAATGTTGAGATATTTTTTTAAATGGTTCTCGCTGCTATCGCGTGTTAATATGCAATCTCCTGGGGCACATAGGTTTTTTCGATCACTCACACCTTTCTTTTTTTTTACTGGGTAGGAACTTAATACTTTATTCGATCGCTTTGAAGTTATCGTTTCGAAGATATAACAGTTTGAAGTTTTTGTCAAATTATAAATAAAGTTTTATTTATGTTAGATGTTTTAAGTCGAAATTTTGTTGTAAATAAAGTTTGTTAAAATATTATTATAAATAAAATTGTATATTAAATATCGTTGCAAATAAGTATAATGTAAAAAAACAAAATGTTAATTCAAGTATTAAAAAAAATTAAATTTATCAAAATAAAGTTTTTTTTTGCTGCAAGTTTTCGATAACTTAGACTATACATCAAAGTTTAATATCGAATATGTTTTTTATTCTACAAACACTACACTACAATATTATAAGCACTGATTTTTATTGTTATTTTAATGTATCTAAATGCATAAAAGTTTAGCAACGTAGTAATTATCCAAACTAAATTATATTTTTGAAGAGGTAAATTACTATTTACTAATTACGTGTAAGATTTATCATAAGTAATCTCTAAAGTATTATAACACATGTTTAAATCGTCGTCTTGTTCCTCTGTCTCGAGTAAAAACAAAAAAAATTCTTGAAAAATAGTTATCAAATTATTTGTTGATGTTACGACCTCCATCTAAGATTCTTTATACCATTTCGAGAATGACCCAGATAATTTACATTCATGTATTTTAGTTAATCGCGCTTAGTGCGTTAATTCTTTTCAAATATTATGGAATAAACCTTTTCATCTTTTACTTAGCAGAAGTCTTGATTCTTTTCATCTAATTTCGGTTCAAGAATGGTGTGTTATTTAATCGTCCGATAATAATCCTATAATGCAATTATACATGCTTTGCTTCGTTTATTTGCTAAATATTCACCTGGATTTGATTCTCTTTTATTCGTTATGAATATGGATAATGACAGATTAAATTATCATATTTCAACTTTACGCGAAGAATTGAATTGGCTAGTGATTTTGTTTGTGATCAAGATTTTTCCATATTGATGCAAATTTGTCGACATATTAAAAAGGTGTTTATATTATTACCATTATTATTATTGTTATTATGTCTGCTAACTATTTAAAAAAAATAATCATTTATATTGATCTTTATGCTTTTCATTTTATTCATTTTTAATGTGAATGTTCACAGATAAAGGTCAGACTACCTGATTTCAAATATAGAGATGTTCGTTTTATTGAATCTCAATTTGAATTAAAACATTTCACTTTATGCGAATGTCATTATCCTCAAACTTTAGGCATAATCTCACCTATTATACAGTTTATTAACTTTAATTTACGTGCAACTTTATTACATATTTATAAAACAAAACGGATCTATTATTTCAATAATCATGTTACACTTGGTCTAGAAATTTGATTGCCAGAATTATAGGGAATAATTGTTCGTACTTCGTACGTAGGTGAACTATTGTTTTTAGTCATCATCATCAGAATCCTCGACTTCAGCTTCTTCCAACCATTTTATAAATGGTGCCACCTAAAACATAAAAAATTAGCATAAATACCCTAAATATATTAAATAAAAAATAAACAGCGTACCCGCTTTTTTATATTAGATTTTGAAGGGTCCCCATCAGTGAGATCAGATGAATTCCATTCCAGAATTGCTTCCTCATCCAATACGTCCAAAAAATATAGCTTTTTTATTGCCGGAGCGAAAAGTTTGGAATGATTCGGTGTTTTCGCACAATGGTCCTACATTATTAATTTACATTAATTAATAGACAATTTTAATTTCTTTGAAATAATGTAGTAATAGTAACAAAAGTTGTCAGAGGTATACCTGCAAAATATATAAAGCATCGATTTGATCTTGTTTGGAATGGATTAATTTTCCAATAAGCGGCCCCCATTGATCCAATATCTGAATAATTAATATATGATATATATATATATTAATAATTGTAAATCACAAACAATATGACAATGCTTATATTGAACAATATTTACATCTTCTGTACTAGTTAAAAAATTGGCAATATTGACTTGCCCTAATATCGTAGGTATTACACTAACTCGTAAATCATGAATTGTTGTATTTGAAGCCATTCTCAAAGTATTTAATTCCAATGAAGCAATGTCTACTGTATGACCATCCAAAAAAGCTCGTTCAAGTGTTTGGGAAACCTCTTTATAGAATTCTTTTAAAGATTCTTCTTCAGTGGATGATTCATCTGAATCGCTTAGTTCGTCTGAAGAAGAATCGTATATCACAGATGGCGGAGAATCACTATCAGTAAGAGATATATTGGAGATATCATGCGCTAGATTAAACAAATATGAATTAATAACACCCTCATTTAAAATAATAAATTTCATATTCATTATTAAATTACCAAGCCCCGCAACTTGAATATTTTTCACATCAAGTTCATCATCTTCTGCATCTGATATCTCATCACTCCAAACATATCCTTGCCCATTTTCACCAACCAATGTAGCGTCATAAGCTGAAACTACAATTGTAAATATTAGGAAAATATTTGTTAAAGAAGATCAACATTAATAGTTACTAACCATTTTCATTTGACTCTTCCTCATCACTATCAATCTCTACTTTCTTTTGTTTTGTGAGTTTTGTATATGGTTCTAATGTCACATTGGGTCCGATAATTACCTAAGAATTATAAAGAGTTAAATAATTAACCGCAATTTAATTTAAGATTGATTTCAAAAGATTTACTTACACCATAAGAAAGTATGCACCCTTTTTTAACGATTACATTCTCTTCCAAGACAACGTTATTCGCTAGTATCGATTGGACAACAGAACAATTTGATTTGATTTTTACGTCATCCCAAATATAAGCACCATCTATTTCAACGTTTGGACCTGATATAGATAACAAATAAAATCACAGAAAATTTAAGTTTCAATTTTCATTTTTTTATTTATTATTTTGGAAAGTACCTATTGTAACTCTTCGACCGATGACAGAATTTGTTATCTTAACATTTTCTGCAATCTCTGTACCGGCACCGATCAATACCTTCTCACCAAGTGAGCAGGATCTGATTGAATTATAAAGAAATAAATATTACTAATATAAACAATTAAACTTCAAATATTTGAGCATCAAATACCTTGATAATGAAACATCTTTCTCTTTATAAATATGCCCACGCATAAACTCATAGTTATCTCCTTCTTGAAGATTATTGTCTGGGACAATAGGATAAGTCCATCGAGACAATACATCTTTACTAATTATTACAAAATGATACTTTCAATCAATGAAACAAAATAAGCATAACAAACGTTTCCGTAAATAAATTGCTATAAACCTGATGGCATCGTATGTATACAAATTTCGTACTCTTGCAGCATAAACATCTTTAACAAGATGGCAATAAATGGTTTTCCCCAATAAATCAGATGTCAAAATACCATAAACAAAATCTTTTCGAATATCTTGATAATCAAAATTCTCTGTGAATAAAGCTAGTACCTAATATGAATCCAGGATAATTAATTTATTATAACAGCAAAAATTTTCCTTTATGAATTTATTTACCTCTACTGAACATATATCAACTTGGCAATCTATAAGATCATTGCGTATTTGAACATCGGTATGCTTTTTGAATACTTCCATATCCATAACCATGCGACGTTTACGCGGATAGAGGTCCACGGATTCACAATGAACGCATTCATTAGTTTTCCCATCTATTACGAAAATTGGGGATTCACCTAACGATCTGGAAAAAAAAAAAGAGATTACAAATTTAATGAAACATTTCAATTCAGAATTTAACCAAGAAACATAAATTACCTTGTCCTGTGAAAAGGACTTGCTTCTTTAACTACCTATATAATTCATTAAATGTAAAATAATTTTTAACATTTTAAATATAAAACATGTAAATTCAACATTTTTTGTACCATAGTCATTATTGTATTATTATCAACAGATTTTCGAGCTCTTTATATAAAATTAAATTAATTATAACATTTAAATTGAAAAAAAATGCAAGAGTTAAATTGGTATAAAATTTACCTGTGAGCATCCAATACTTTGTTTAAATGTATGTTTGATACAACATCGCCGTATATGAGAATAAAATCGGAATTAATTAACTGTTTCGCATCTAATTCTCGCAGTGCATCACCAACTGAACGCGCTTCAGGCGTTACGATAGTAATTATTTTTATTGGAGAATATGATCGACTCCATTTTGACTTTCTGGATTGATAAATTAACGGATTTATTAATTCATATTTAAAGCTAAGCTCACGATCGCTAAGTTTATATAAAAATAAACTGCAAAACTTACTTGATATAATCTTTTATTATTTCAGAGTGTTCTCTACAAAATAAATAAGCTTCTTGTACACCAGCAACAGCAAGAAGTTCTAAGGTATATTCAATGAGTGGTGTGTTGCAAAGTGGTAAAAGACACTACAGGGTTGAGGCGACGTTATAATAATGTGGGGTATGAAATAATCTCTAAGCACAGAAAAATCATACTCGTGGCCTATCAAGGGTTATGGGACGGAATCGTTCATTAAAGCTATCAGCAAGAATGACGGCCTGTAACGTACTTTCGGATTCCAAATTTTTGCCAGAAGTTTTAGGTGGTGACATTTCAAGATATATATATACCAAAAAGCAAATTTTACAACTCGTTGAATGATTATCTATTTAATAAGAAAAAAAATTTTGCCCAATTAAATTAATACAAATAAACGCGTGACTATAGAGCTAATCAATGCTAGATAATAAATATATTTAATTGGCAGTCCGTATGTCAAATTTGCGTTAGGTTAAAATATTGGGGAATTTACAAATAAGGGCCGGAAAGCGAAAATCAGTATATTGTTTTTGCACATTGCAAAAAATTTTGTTTATTTAAATTTTCTGATGTTAAGGCCTTGGGCTAGGTTTCCTAATGCTGTTTGTGTTTTGTTGAAGTATTTTTCTTGTGGTTTTGTGTATGGAGAATCAGCGGAGAAGGTTTATGTTTATCTTGTATTATAGCATTTTATTATAGAAATTTTAGTCTTTATTAGCTTAGTATTATTTATTGTCAGGAATTCTAATTAAATTATAAAAAAAAAAGTTAAACAAAAACATCTCAAAAATTTTAAATTTTTATAATAAAATAAGTTAAAATTTCAGCATCATCTCTAATATTTATTATAAATGTATTATTAGTTTTATTATTAATTGGTAATTTACTAGTTAACTAAAAAGTGTTATAGTATAACAAGATATGGTTTACATACTGTATAAAAATTAAAGTTTTTCAAATATGCTTCTATCTAAACCTTTTTTATATTAAGTTAATCATCTTTAAGTTTCTAATTGAAGTTGTAAAGCTTAGATTAATTATTGTCGCAGCTGATGCTGAAAACGGCTGAAGCTGAAATTTGGTGTCTCAATTTAAAAATATAAGCCCTGCTAAAATCCACATATACTTGTTAATTATCAATTCTAACCCTAAACACTAACTCAACTATAAAAAAAAAGCGGGAAAAAAACACCCCAAAAAATTTTAAAAAATTTATATCAAAATAGATCCGAATTTCAGCATCAGCTGTTTTCAGCATCAGCTGCGACAATTATTTTTAAGTTTTTAATTGAAGTTGTAAAGCTTAGTAAAATAAATCTAATAGTAGTAGATTTGAGTTCTATAGCTTACTTGTTAAGCTTTCAAATTCTATAATCAAGGTCTACAATTCAAGTTGAGCTGAAAGCAAAAAATATTTTGTAATCAAAAAAGAAGCCAATATTGAAAGTAAAGATTCTAATAAAAGTTCATATATATTTTAAAATTTTTTGAAGGGGTGTGGCGACTTAGTGAAGTTGGTAAGTTGTCACCCTTCCAAATGGCAGGTTTAGAGTTCAAATCTCACTGGTGACGATTTTGAAAAATAAGATTTGTTTCAGTAACATTTATTTGACGATTGGTTGGGTGTACTACCTGTAACCTTGGTACTACCATCTTGAATGGGAGCTTTCGGGCGAAGTTGTGTGACATCACACAGACAAAGCCAAGGAACTGGAATAATTAAAATCTATTTGGAAAGACCCGAGCAAGGAAGTAGTGAAGATCTTTGACGATAATGCAGAAGCCGGAAGCCCGAAAACCAGAGACCGAAGAACTGGACGAATAACCCTGGGGCAAGAAGGGTTCACCAATCTGGCCGCCAGAGTCGCACCAGAGGAAAAGGTCCTATGCTGTGGAATTAGGAACCAAAGAAAGGGAACCATTGGACACTTAAAGTCTAGGTATACCAACCTATCCGGGCTAACTGGTTTGGAAGTTTGGGAAGGATCGGTATAAGGACCAGAAGGAAGGTAGATGTAGGTATCAGGATTGGAATGAACCTTGCAAGGGCAGGGAAACCAGGAATTGTGCAGTTTAATGGTTAGCTCTGATCGCTAGTGTTGGTCTCGGCCATAGTAAACAGGTTCTCTGAACCTAATTTAGAAATGTGTGAGACATAGAAGAATTAGGAAGGCAGCCACTATGCCCACCTGTGGGAACCCTAGGGAAACCAGCGGGGTAACCAAACTCAGGTAAGTGAGTGGGGGCACTTCGGTATAAAGGTACCTGGCTTAGAATAATTGGTGGGTATATACGATCAAAGTGTTTAAATAGATAATCACCTAGTCAGATTATAGGCATAGCATCTAGTGTAGAACCTTCAGGCGGACTACTTAAATAGGCAATCAAAAGTTATACGTGTGGCTAGTTGTACTCTTGTTGTAATACTAAATGTAAGACCCACGTGGTCAACAGTTAAACATCAATAAAGCTCGGTCTCGAAGAACACCTTAAAAAAAAAAAAAAAAAAAAAAAAAAAAAAAAAAAAATTTTTTGAAAGAAGTTCTAATTATAGAGTTTAAGCATTATATACTATATAATAGTAGTGTTATAAAAGGTTTGGTTAGCTATACAAATAAGACTTTGTATAGCAAAACAAGGCAGTATCAACTTTTTTGCAGCCAACTTGTAGATACTTGTTTAAAGGGTAGTTTAATAACTAAATTGAAGTAGTGAGTAAAGTGATGAATATAAGGATAGTTTATAAAAAAAAATAGTTTTATCAAAATTAAAAGCATCTCTGATATCTGTATTACTAATTAATAAAAAAGAAACTACCCAGTATAAATGTTAATAAACAATTTAGAAAATGTTTAAAATAGACAAGTAATAGCAAGATCATATCTAACTAGAAGTAATAATACAAAATATATTACAAAAATATTAATATTAGTAAGCACTAAAGGTGGTTGAAATATCCTCAATTTGAAAATAATTTTAGTATAAAAAACTTAAAAGTTTCAATACCCAATTTTGTAATATACTAATTTAAAAAGTACTATATCTATTAACAAGATTTATATATAGGGGTTTGGGTCCCATAGCTTAGCAGTTAAGCTTCCAAACCTCCACAGACTAGGTCAACGGTTCGAGTCAGGCTGGAGGCAAATTTTAATAAAATTTGCTTCTATAACCTACGGGAGTCATTAAATCGAATGCGAAGCCCTGTGGAAAGTCCAAGTGCAGTACGAAACCAGAATAAGAAGTTCCCAGAAGGAGACCAGGTCATGAAGCGTAGGCACTACGTGTAGTGCGATATCACAAAAGGTTAGGTTACATGAAGATCGCGCGAATTAGTCCTTCGGTTGGGGTGACCTGGAGGCTGTACCAACATCCCTGCATCCAACTTGTGGGGTACTTGCATGGAAGGGTAATACAATAGTAGCTAAACTAAAGTAGTGAGAGAAGCGGTGATACATGACTATGGGCTGTAGTAAAGGATCATACCTTAACTGGAATTGAAAGCACCTCTGGCTTTGTAGAACAACTAATTTAAGAAAGTTACTTGGCGTAGAGGGTGTAACTTGTCCCTATACAACTAAAGGAACCAAATCAGACTCTGGTCGCACCTATATGGAAGTCTATGATGAAAAGAGTTAAGAATTTACCAGTATGAATACCACACCAACCAGGGTTGAGATACCCCAAGCTGGAAGTTATACAATATGTATAACAGAGGTCTATGGCTAAAAGAGATATATCTCGAAACAAGTTCTTAACGAATACCATAACAGGAAGTACTTAAAGGGACAGATAAGTTATACAGCACATAAAATACCAAAAAAGGAACATTAAGATCTGCAGAGATGGACAAGAACTGGTAAAAGGTGGACATGGAGTAGTTGCCAATGTGGGTTTTGTTCCTGCTGCAGGCATACCAATCTGGGAGGCCTTTAGGGACCGATAACCTGAGTGAACCAAATTGGGAGTTACTGAGGTTTGATTGTGAGTCATAGAGGGAATACAGTTGGGTAACTAGAATTAGTTAGTTGTAAAGCACAAAATCCAGATAAAGATGTAAGTGGGATACAGAATACTTTGGTAGGTCATGGTCATGGATAAAGTAGTCTGAGTCTTGAGTCAGAAATTAGTTTAATAAGTAAGATTGTATATGAAATGTATAATACTTAAAGAATTAATAAAGACGAGAAGCATGACCTCGCTTTAATTTTAAAAAAAAAAAAAAACAAGATCTATATATAATCAATATTATACTATAATATTATCAAATTTTAATAGTTAAAGTATTAATTAAATTTTTTTTAATATTAATGATAAAGCTATAGCTATATCTCTATCTTTATTGAATATTTAATTAAGATTTTTATATAAAATATTAATCTACTTTTAAAATATTATAGAAAGAATAAAAACTTAGACTAGTTTATCTGTAGTCTAATCTAACTGAAGTGACTAGAGCTCATCTAAATTTAGGTGTTAGTAATAATATAAAAAAGATTAGTTTAATATTTGATTCATTATATATACTAAAAGTTTATCTTGAGGATGTGGTGACTTAGTGTAGTGGGTAAGTTGTCACACCCCCAAGTGGCAAGACAAGAGTTCGAATCCCACCGAAGGCGAAAATTCGAATTTACAGAATGCGATCAGTGGACTGTATATAATTTGACAGGTAACACCTGTAACTTTGGTTATATCAGCTTGTACTGGAAGAATGTGGAATAATAGTGTGATATATAAGTTACACGAACTCCGAGTGAAGCACCTGTGTAAATCCAGGGGCTCGGGGTATATGGAAGCCCGCTTGGCAAATCCTGAATAGAGAGGTAGCACAGATTTTTGACGGTACTGCGTAAAGGATAACCAGCTGAAAAACTGATAAACTGAACGGAACCGAAGTGTTTGGCAAGACACTCTACCAACCAGGCTATCGGGAGAGTAACCAGGGGAAAAGGACCCAACCGTGGGTACCAGGAGTCATAGGAAGAAGTTCGTCTGATTGGCTGATGTAAATCAATTGCCCGGGTAACTTATTTATATGTTTTAAAGTACTT
>CAJVPZ010002442.1:0-12418 GCA_910592135.1 Racocetra fulgida | reverse complement strand
ATTTTGAGAAAATAGCAATTGTTTTTAAGAAAAATTTGGTACAAGTGATCGTCGGGAAGAGTTAGTGATTTGCGTCTGCTTATAGAGTGTTTGTGTTTATATAGAGATTAAATTTTATAAGTACTATATAAGTTGGTTTTAAAACTTCATGTGATTATAAGCATATGTGACTATAGAGGAGGTAACTATAAAGAGATTATTACCAATTATTTATAATTATATAGAAAATATCTCTATATTAGTCACACCTCTTCATAATCACGGTATTTTGTATTTCAAAGGTGTGACTATAGAGTGGTTTGATTATATAGTTGTTAGCATCTAAGTAATATAATAATAAGTGACTTGTCAGCTCTGTTCCTGCTTATTAAGGCCATTTGAAGTTGATTTCTTGGTTAACATCACTTTCTAGAACTCTCAGAAGGGGAGGAAGAGATAAAATGAAACAAACATATAAAAATAAACAATTATGGGCCAATTTTATTGGTCAATATAAATCAAGTGATTAGCAAAAATCATCCAGCATTTTGATTGGTTGTTCATTTTTCAGAAGGAGACTTCAACTGAGGAGGAGGTGATGTTATCTAAAAAATCAACTTCAAGCGGCCTAAGTGGCTCAAAGTAATCAACTTAAATCTAAACATAACTCATAGCAACTAATTTGAACTCCAAGTAACCTAAACGTAACCTGTGAGACCTCTTATGAACATAGTTTAATTAAGGCAATTATATAACATAAGTATAGTGCTGCACAACCCTTATGACACATACTTTAGTTAATAACCACTACTAATAAAGACATAGCCTGTACAACTTACTATCAGATTTTATGCTTATGAAACTGAATTAAATTGCCTGAACATATAAAGCTCACCTTAGCTATAACATACTGCTACTGCAGTCTAATTGCTACAAAAACCAGATGTTACACTACTACTGTAACCATGGGGCCTAATTGCTAAGGTCCTTGCACTGCTGCATCAGTCTCAGATCCTAATTACTATGAAAACAAAATCCTTGTACTACTGCAGCTTCGGAGCCTAATCACTACAAAAACAAAATCCTTGTACTACTGCAGTCTTGGAGCCTAATCACTACAAAGACAAAAACCTTTTACTACTGCAGCAGCTGCGGAGCTTTATAGTTACAAAAATAAAAAAAAACTAAAACAAAACCAGCTACTGCCTGACATTACACCTTGTTATACAAGTCAACTGTCAAGTATTTAAATTTATTGTAGGTCATTGCACTGTAGGTGGAATGGGAAAGACTATAGAGTAGCCTTCCTGTAAGGCAAAATATAGCAAAGAGTTAGGTAAGCTTTTTTTACTAAAAAAACATCACCCTTAAATACACTACATTACATCTTTCTCCCTTCATCCCACTGATCTGATTCACGTTTGAAACCATATAAAAATACTTCTTTACTTTAGCACTAATTTGTTAACATTCATATCTGTTCGCCACTTAACGATCATAAACTTAACCAAGAAAATCCTGATCTAACAAGGACAACACAGCAAACCATTACAGTTTATAAAAGGCCAATCAAAGCATGTAATCCATAAAGTCATCTGATCTCGCAATTCGATGACAAGCTACTTATTGTTAAAAAATTAAATTTCTTTTGTCAAGATAGCAATTGAAAGTTATTAAACATTGATTACCGTTTTTAAGTACTAAGAAAGATTATCTAGTATTATGCTTCAGAATAAGGACGGGTTCGGTTACGGTTATAACTAGGGATGGGCAAATCAAAGATATTTTGAATTTACTGCACAGGCTGTGTAGGATGCTTAGACTCACAGGCCCGCATTAAGACAGTTTTCTGCTAATGCGGGCATTAATTGTTAAATTCCGAAATATTCCGAACTTCTGAAAATTCCGCCTGCGCAGCGGCCCATCCCCAGTTATAACCATTTAGTTGTGGTTAAACTGTAACCAATACTAACTGACATAACCGATGACGATAGCATTTTAAATGTAATTTTACACGCACATATTTTTCCCACACCAGCATAGGGATGTTAAACAGCTCGGTTTAGTCGGTTTTCGAGTCAGTTAGAGTCGAGTCGTTTAAAGCCGACTCTAAGTCGACTTCAGTAATATCATATGATATTTACCAAATTGAGAGCAATATGCATATCGATGTCAATATATGCAACAATTAGGTTTAGTTTTATTGTTATCTATCTTGATTTGTACAACTTTACATGATTAAAAAACTCAAGTTTGAGTCTGATACTGACTCGACTTCTGGAGTCGAGTCAGTTCGGACAGGCACTTTAACATCCCTACACCAGCATGATGGCATGTGAATACCCCGTGTCAGTATTATCTTAACTCCTACTAGATTTAGATAAATGAAAACCATTACTTATACTAAAAAAGGATTTTTCAAAAATCAGCATAGCGAACATCAAAAAAGTTGAACATAACTCTCCCTCACACATTTCATGTTACACATTCATGTGATCGTACAGGTACAAAAACGTATAACGATAAAATTTCAAACTGAAATAACTCCTGAACTACTTATGATACGCATGCAAAATTATATTTATTAATTCTTTTTAACATTCACTTTAACGTAATAGAGCCCTTTTTTTTATTTTTCATATAAGTTGAAGCGAAAACGGATTATTAAAACATGATTAATTTTAGGACAATAAAAAAAAAAAGGCTCTATTATTTTAAAGAGAATATTAAGAGGAATCTAATAAAGGTATTTTTGTAATTTGTTTCAAATATATTATCGGAAATATCGGCAGATCATGCAGATCATCGGAAAAATCTTGATTAGTAAAAATTATTATATGATCTTCACTATTTTTGTATTTGTTATGCTATTTCACACTCTAACCCTACTTGTATTGCTAAATGTCAGTCTAAATCTGACCGGAGATTGCATAAAATTACAATGACAATCAAAGTAGTGATCTGCATTTCAGGCTTGGCAAAGTTTATAGCTATTTTTTTTTTGCTGATAACAATCAAAACTGCTAAATCGTGCAAATTTATTTTCAATAAATGTTCTAATGGCATTGTAACCTTATTAAGTAACTACGTACTGTGATCATATTAATTTTCATGGTAATTTTCCGGTAACCAATC
Source organism: Racocetra fulgida (assembly GCA_910592135.1). Taxonomy (NCBI): domain Eukaryota; kingdom Fungi; phylum Glomeromycota; class Glomeromycetes; order Diversisporales; family Gigasporaceae; genus Racocetra; species Racocetra fulgida. Next base: position 9,304 of record CAJVPZ010002442.1, on the reverse strand, counting down.
AAATATGTTTAGTACTGACGAACTCTAGATTAGATAGTAATAGATTAGATGGTAATTTTGTGTACAATCGGTCTCCTGAGTGTCGTCTAGAGAAAATCTATCGTTGATAGTGCCCATATATTACAGTATTCACAATGATTTAAATATCGTAATCCAGTAATCATGAGACAAAGGTAACTTTAATTATAAACGGATAGTTTATTGCCATAACTAACCAAAAATGTTAAAGTTCGAAACTTCATGAGTAAATTATTTAGTATCAAAGCCGGTCGATCAAAGTATTTAATATGATCTGCATTACGTCAACAGAATTTTAGCATGATTTTGGTAAAATCCCTAACGCTAACGCTAATTTTACTATTTTGGTCAAAAAAAGATTCGGTAAAATATATGCCACAAATTTTTTCCGTATTCTTCAATTTGGAAATGGCAAGATTATCGAACATTACCAGTTGTACCGCTCTAACAAATCAATACGTTATCAATTGATTGTTTGACCAACAACAATTATGTTGTTATATATATGTACAGTTGCCTCCGAAAGTTTGTCACGGTTACACAAAAAAAACAGTCAAATATCGATATCCAAATCAACGATATATCGCGCGCAAAGTAATAAATATAAATGAATACAACTGACTCTTGGCCCGGCCAAAATCTTTCTTATATTAAAGATAAAATTTCTCAATTAGGATTTGTAAAATCTTTCTTATATCAAGAATTTCTTATATTGAAAGTTTCTTATATCGAGAGTTGTATACGTATATTATTTGTCAAATGATCAATAATAATTTTGTGTAACGTGGCAAACTTTCGGAGGCAACTGTACATCTCTTCTAATTGGCAGTTCAGTTAATAAAGATTTACAAAATTAATGCACAAATAATTTTTTTAAAGATACAGACAATTAGGTTTTCGATAAATATGAAATTCCGAGTCTATCTAGGAATGTCTTTTCTAGTTTCATATTGATAAATATCTCTGACATAAAGATAAATCATTCCATTTTTAGCCGATTTTTATCGATTGAAATTTGTATTATTTCGGGAAGGAATGCAGGTTTTGAAAGTCTATCATTAATGCACAATTTTCAAATTTTCAAATTTTCAAATTTTAAAATGGATAACCGATTAGTACATAGCTATTATAGTTACAAGTCATTCTTGTACTTGGTAAGTTACCAACATGCCTTTCGAAAGTTGATTAAAGAACTTGAAATCATCTGAAAAAGCGAAAAGAAATCCTTAAAAATCAAATATTTTGGCTACATGAAAATTCAGTTTATTCATTTAGATTAACAAAAAAAAATAAATAAATAAATAAAATTCGACGCCCAATCAAAATTTCGAATGCCGTGTTATACAAGTGTACCTAAATTGCCCATCTTATAAAAAGGTAATTACGGCATTTAGGAAGCCGAAATTAGTCTTATATAATGCCGAAATTATTGCCGAAATTTTTTAAACTCTTTTCATCAGAATACATCATATAGTATTGTTATTTCGGAGGGTTTAATATAAAAAATTTAGCAATGCCGAAATGTTTGCCAAGAATACTTTTTTTCAAAAATAATTTAGGCACACATGTATAGCCGTGTAATGCAAAACGAAAAATCACCTTTATGTGGCCTAAGCTGTGGACATTACATAACCTGTTAGAAACTTTATATAGTTTGGATCACTTTCTTCGTAAATTTATTTAACTGTTAATAATCTGCGTACGGTAGTTTAATTTTTAAATTACGTATTTACAATGATACCCTTACCAAACGAATGCCTTTTTGAAATATTCAATAATCTTAGAAATTACTATATATTCTTATTTTCATGCCTTCTTGTAAACCGTCAATGGTGCAGAATTATTATTCCAATATTGTGGAGTGAACCATTAATGCACTTCGATGATGATAAACTTACAAGAATATATCTTTTATCATTGAATGAAAAAGAAAGAGCACCGTTAATTCAATTAAATATATTGCCTCCAAATGACTCAAAACTATTAATTGATTACACAATTTATACTACATCAATCAACGGCTATAATTTACGAAGAGGAATTGAAAGTTTACTTTGCCATAAGGTATTCGAGACTAAAAACTCTCTTGATAGTTTTGAGGAATATCATCAATCAATGAATAAAGTTCAAGTAGTTAAATATTCGTTAATTGCAATGCTATTAAGAAAAGGTGAAAACATTAAGCATTTGAAAATAGATGAAGTTAACAATAGATCAGAAGAAATTACTAATTTCAGAGTCGTAAAGATACTAGCAAAAGTTCTTTATACCAACTCTACTATTACTTCTTTAGAGCTTTCTGATAGTATGTTTAGTCTTGAAGAAATAAAAGCATTGTCAGATGCCCTTTGTATGAATGCCAGCATAACTTCACTAAAACTGATTGGTTGTAAACTTGGTCCTAAAGAAGCAAAATTGCTGGCGGAGATATTTCACAAAAATACAACGCTTTCCACTTTAGAAATTTCTAATAATAAACTTGGTGATGAAGGTGCAAAAGCAATTGCAGAATCTCTTTTCAAAAATGTCACACTGACTTTCTTAAATCTTAGTTATAATGAATTTGGTTTTGAGGGTGTAAAAGCACTTGCAAATGCTCTTCATAAAAGTATCTCTCTGAATTCCTTGAGCCTTGATGGCAATAATCTTGGCAACAATGAAGGCAAAATATTGGCAGAATTTCTTCGTATAAATAATACCATAAAATCTTTAAGTCTTTATGACAATAACTTAGGGGTTGAAGGAATAAAAGCGATAGTAGAGGCCCTTAATGTGAATACTGTTGTAAATTCTCTAAATATTGGAAAGAATGAAATTAGCTTGGAAGGAATGAGAGTGATAGCAGATAACCTTTGCAAAAATATTGCTTTGACTTCTTTATACATGAGTTCAAACTATCTTGACTTTGAATCGAGCAAATTATTATCGGAAGCTCTTTGTAAAAACACTACTCTAAAATATTTAATCCTTAATGATAATCAGATTGATTCTAACGGAACGGAAATGTTAGCAGAAGCCCTTTTCAAAGATACTAATTTAACTTCTTTGGATCTCAGAGATAATCTAATCACTTTTAAGGGAGTAAAAGCGCTAGCAGAAGTACTTAAAACAAATACTACCTTGACTTCTTTATATATTGGCAGTAATAGGCTTACATTTTTTGGGGTAGAAGCATTATCGCATGCTCTTTATGTTAATAACACTTTAACTCATTTAGATCTTTCTTGTAGTCAACTTTGTTTCGAAAGAATGGAAGTATTCACAAAAGCTCTTTGTATGAACACTGCCTTAGCTCATCTGGATCTTTCCAAAAGTAAAATTTCTATTACAGAAGCACAGTTATTAGCAGAGGTTCTTTACAAAAATACTGCTTTATTTTATTTTAATCTTTCTTATAATCAACTTAATTACGACGGGGTAGAAGTATTAGTAAGAGCTCTTTCTATAAACAATACTTTAGCCTATTTAAATGTTTATTATAATCAGCTTAGCTATGATGATTGCCAAATATTAAAAAAAATGGCTTACAAAAATAACACCAAAATTTTATTATTAATTGGCAATTAAAATTTTAAACTTTATAGTAAATTAGTAAGACTAAATATTACATTGATTTATTAAATAAAATACATAAATTAAATTTAACCAATTATAATATTGTATTACTTTTTTACGCAAATTCATTTAACAATCTATGTAATTTCGTTTTTACTTAATTAAGATGATATCCTTACCAAACGAGTGCCTTTTTAAAATATTTAATAATCTTAAAAATTATAGATTCTTATTTTCATGCCTTCCTGTAAACTGTCAATGGCGCAAATTATTCTTCCAATATTATGTTGGAACTTTATTGCATTAAAATAACAAAAAGCTTATGAGAATATACCTTTTATCATTGAATAACAAAGAAAAAATGCCATTAATTTAATTAAATATATTACTTCCAAATGGTTCAAAACTATTATTTGAATGCACACCATTCAACGACTATAATTTAAGAAGATGAAATAAAAGATAATCTGCCCAGTGAAGATGTATTCAAAAATTACTACTCAAAATATCTCACGGTATATAATAATTCCTGCCACCTTATTTTAGATGTAGACATATGTTAGTGCCGTAACTGACATTAACTAGAGTAGCGATCTGGATGACTATATCCGATCTGGTGCAGATATTCTTTACAGCTGTTTTTATAATTCCTGGGACTCCTGTAAAAAATTAGCCGAATGATTTTCGGCCAATCCGTTAATTTATTATTTCGGTGTATTTTTACATGTAATACAGTAATAGTAACGGTAAGATAATTTTATCATTATAAGGTAGATATGCGATGCTGTCGCACTAAAATCAGGAACGTAGACAACGATATTTATAATTATGTATGCCAATTCTTACATTATATCATAAAGCTTTTGTTTAGGCTTAGCATTACGACCTATTCTTGAAATTTATTTTGTTATAATATAGAGTTTCGCATTATTATTTCATCAACTGACTTAGTTTGTAAATCGTGTAGAGCAATTTTAGAAAATATATAGATCGCCAAATCGATATGAATAAATTAACAGTATTGTAACTAAATATTGCATATATAGGTTGTCTGCAACCCCGTTCCAACTTACAATTAAATATGATTATATAGTAATATAAGAATAAACCCCTGTTCGGAAAATCGACACCATTCCGAACAATTTTAGAACAAAAATTTTATATTAGTTACCTGATTTCATATTGAATCTATTATGCCGAAATCAATAGCTTAACCGGATCGGCCGAAAATCATTCGGTCAGGTGTCCCAGAATTTATGAAAACAGTTGTAAGTTACCCAAGTTCATGAAGTTTTATTACATATTTATATTTAGCAGTACTAAGTATAAAGAATATTATATTATATACTGTATTTATATTAATCTTAGTATTTAATTGAGATATCACATTAATATTCACATACTACTTATTCGCATAAATTTATAAAGAATTTATTAATCTAAATATTTATTGTCCGAAGCGTAGCGAGGACTTAATTGTTTAAGTAAAATTGAATGCACATTTATGCAATGTTTGTCGGATACAACCAATTAAAATCGAGAATTGGCGGGCCCCGTGATGATCTACTTTTAGACTTTTAGTGCAACAAATAAAATCTAGGGCCCGTGATGATCCACAGTTAGTGCAACAATGCATACGCATCAATACCAATACGATTTATTGGCTTCGGACTTTTATCAGATTCTGATTGCCTAGTATTTATGAATATTTGCCATTTAATAAGTAATTAAATAAACTACTCAACTCCATGAATGTCTGCAATTATTCGTTTTAATTAGCTGTTGAGTACAAAAATTATATTTATAAATAAAAATCCAATTTAACTAATGATTACGTGTATAAATCTCGTTGCAGAATCTATTTTACTACCCGAATGACCCTGGTGACCCACCCGCGGGTGACCCGTTGTGGGATTTCTTTTACCACCCGGGTGACCCGGGTGACCCACCCGCGGGTGACCCGGGTTGGGATTTTTGTGACGGGTCGGAACACTAATGTTATACCAACATTTCGACATGTAAAATCATAGATTTTTAACATCCAATCAAATGCAAGATTTTGCGAACTCGCCATTCTCGATAGCAGAAAACCATAGACTCCGTAATGCTTCCTGGTATAGTTTAAAAAAACTTTTAACATATAAATTTACATGTAAATCGCTTAATAATATATAGTAAAATAATCGTCACAATAACGAATAGTGTTTAATAAAATTTACTTTTGTAAATGCTTATAAATTTTCTGCCACTTTAATGTGATAACCTGGAGTCTAGATGCAAATTCTAAGCGTAATCTATTATGACTTCTCACTACAAGATAAATCATATTGAATAAAATTCATCAAAGGCTTTTTATGGTCGACATCTCTACTATAATGACTCCATAGCCATAAACATTATATTAACAGCTAGGTAAGGAGTTTATATTACAACTTCTGGTGCGAGATAAAATATAACCCTATCAAAAAGATCTTCAAATTTTAAAAATTATGATTTTTATTATTTTCATATTGTGATACTAACAAACTTTTTTTTTCAATTCATATAATTACTATATACCATATAAATTACATGAATAGAACTAGATAATTTCATATAATATATATGACCAAATATTTTGTATTTTATTTTATTTTTTTATCTAACCATTCATCCAATTGTAATAATAAGATTCGAGTAAACAATCAGTCTCTGAATTATTATATTAGAGTGACTAATTTAAAATATTATTTGAAATATCTGCACGCATACTATGTTTAGTTCTATTCATTTTTCGTACTTTATGCTTGTGAATTTCTTGGGAATCATTCTCTTTATTGGCACCATTTCGTCATTTGGCATTTGTCTTTCTTCGTTTTACAGATTCAGATTGAATTCGAATCACTGAACCACTTTTAATACGTGCCAATGGATCTGGGTTATACTTATGATTATAAGAAAGATAGTTAATCCTAGTTGTGGACCACAGTTTTTATGGTCATTACTAATTTCTTGTAAAAGGTTATTGAAAGACAAATCATCCAAACTCGCTTCTTGATTTTCTGATTCACTAAAATAGCTAATAGTAATACAATTTAAGTTATACAGTATACGTATGTATGTATGTACATAAAAAAAAATGTTACCTATTTAGACAAATCTGAATTGATCATTTGCGCTAACTAGCGATGTTACCCAAACTATTTGGGACATCCCAAACTATGTGATGAATAATATCGCATCACCTCCTGAAATCGTATGATGCTATTCATCACATAGTTTGGGACGTCCCAAATAGTTTGGGCAGCATCGCTAGCGCTAACCTTATTTTTAGGCATTATTAAGATATTTTTGCCGGTAGAAATTTTGTCTATTTTTTTTTTTAGATCTTGAAAAAACTACTTTAAGATCTTTTGAAATTACATTATTGGATTTAAATACGAAATCTAAGCCATAAGACAATAATAATAATAAAAATTGTAAAAGTATTTGCAAACTCAATTAAAAATCAACCAATCAGCGTGAATTAACGCGAACTTTAACCCTTGCAAAATTAACCAATCATTATGATTTCTAATACTGTTTCATTAATCTTAAACCGAGAAATTATTGCCTATAAAAATTTATTAGAAAAAAGTATTAATGAGTTGATTTTTTTGTTTATTAAAAAGAAAAGAGGTGTAAAATTATTTAGCAATTCAAGTACCAGTAAGATGTTGCCTTCTCCACAATTTCAAATCAACTTCTGCCTCCATAATTTTTTTTCGTCTAATGTTCGTGTATACATTTTTATTAGCCCTTGATTGAACAGTTTTCCAATAAATATTCTTCAAAAATTGCAAATCTTCGAAATCATCTTCACCAAAAGAGTCACCAATAACTTTGATATACGTTAAATATTTGGGTTCACGGTCAATATACTTCTGTTGTACTTTGGGGTTGAATCTAACCCGACGATTTGTCTGCCATGGCAAGGTTATTTGATCCTGATTATGACAAAATATATTTCCGTTACAGTAGTTAGTTACAAATGTATATTAAAGGCGTAGTCGTTTATCATTATTTACCGTGAAATTTTGGGTGGGTTCAATAATTTCTGATGGTTCAATAATTTGTAGTTGGGCCTATTACAGTAAACAAAAGGGTTATCGGATTAAAATCGTTAGTCTTTTTTCGTTTAGTATGAGTGAGCTCTTTCAGATAAGATTTTTGCAATACTTGCTTCTTGATGTTGCTGATGTTCTGGACGTTGCTGCTGTTGTAGTTCTGGACGTTGTTGCTGTTGTAGCCGTTGTAGTTGATGTTGCTGCTGTTGTTGTTGACGTTGTAGCCGTTGTAGTTGTTGCTGCTGATGTTGCTGCTGTTGTTGTTGACGTTGCTGCTGTTGTTGATTTTCCGGACGTTGCTGTTGTTGTTGCTGTCGTTGATGTTCCGGACGTTGCTGTTGTTGTTGCTGTCGTTGCTGTTGTTGCTGTCGTTGATGTCGTTGATGTTGTTGCTGTCGTTGACGTTGTTGCTGTTGACGTTCTAAATGGCCGTCACTTGCAAAGAAAATAACGTGTATCAAGATAGCGACGAGTAACTACAAAAGTAACAAAACACGGTGTTAGATAAAAACGATGCGTATTTGGCTTTAGTTTCTACTTACAGTGAATAACAACATATTTAAATTTTTAGAACGATGAGTTTGAATTTCTTTTATGTTTAATATTTGTTTGTTTAATATTTTGTTTGCTTGTAAGCGAGCTTCAAAATGACGTAATATGTCTAGTTTTTAGAACTTCCAGTAATAAGTATGATCTTTTTATAAGAATCAAAAAAAAAATTTTTTTCAAAACAATAGCTGTATATAAATATTGAACTCCGCCAATAAAAAATCGGGGGGCTATTTGTGTAACCACACCAGAATTTAGAGGTACGTATGTAATTTATTTATGATATACTCTTAACGGCTAATGTTTGTTAAATATCTACTGACTAAGTCGATAAAATAAAAACGGCTTAGCTCAGTCGACTAAGTAATAGTCATGCAAAATTGGATACCAGGAATGTAACAAAATGGATAATATAATTATAATAATTATACCGGAAGACTTTTACAGCATGTATTGCCAACAGATTGTATCTTAGTGCTAGTGTGTCTTAGCATGACTCTGTCGCGCAGCAACTTAATTTTTTATTTAAAAGTTCTTTTATTAGTAATACTTCGACATTCTTTAAATAAAATACATTCTACGTATTTATTCTTTGTACTTTAAACGTTAAACACATCATCTAATGCCTTTTTTTTTACATCTTATGTATATAAAGCAAATAATGTATACTTATCTGATTACTAATTAGAAATATCATGAATTTCAAGCACATAAATTGATAGAAAAAAATTAAGACTAATAGCATTCATGAACTTGATTAGCTTGATTAGCCTATTTTAGTACTTGGTTCTCGAGGCAGTCCGTTTCAAATAAGGAAATGATAATCCGATCACGCATATTAGATCAGCCAATTATTTTTATCATGTAAATAATATCACATGTTGATTAGCCAATAAAATCATAAAATGAAAAGAAACGTTATTGTTAGCAGTCAGCCGTGATGTCGTGCAGATCACGTGTATAAAATTTTTAATATGGGATCAAATGATTGACGCACCTAAATTTTATATGTAAAATTTTGAAAAATTTTGCATTCCAGGTTTATTTAATAATAAAAAATTCGTCTGTTTAATTTCTGGATATTGTTTTCAAATTAT
>CAJVPZ010002441.1:0-12418 GCA_910592135.1 Racocetra fulgida | reverse complement strand
ATAAAAAAATTTTTTTGATTTTTTATACAGTTTAAAGTACTTTGTATTCTCGTGATTTTTCGAAACTTACCAATTAATTTCACTCCAAAAAAAAAGCTAGCGGAAGATCTTTGACTGCCCAGTCTTCTATTAAAATTAATTCCAAATAATCCTAATATCCAAAAAGTTTTATTAAAGATGAAGTTTATAAGAGATCTAAGATAATTAAACTTATAATTTGAATATATGAAGGTATTTTAGTGTCAAAACTAAAGACAAACAATGCAAAACTAAGATCTAGAAAAAGTTTAAACAAGTTTGAGTAGCGTTTATATGAAAAGCAGAGTAAAAAAAAATAAGTTAACTCGTTTTATATGCTTTAAATCTAAAGTTATACGTATTATAAATGAGTTTGTTATTTTATAAGTTAAATTTTAATTATTTTAACTATTACAATTTAAAACACTAATAGAAACGATTTAGAATCAATTTAACAAAGTATATTTATTGTCGCAGATTAAAATGAAATCTGATCAAAATAAAACTGGGGACCTCTCATACCCACCCTTAGAGCCTATAAAACCCATATATACTCATTTATTAATAAACCTAACCCTAAACCCTACCCCTAATGCTAAAAAGAACCCCAAAAAATGTCCCCAAAAAATTTTAAATTTTCCTTAAAAAACAGAAAAATTTCGTTTTGATCAGATTTCGTTTTAATCTGTGACATTTATTGAATAGATTAAGTAGAAATAATTTACACATATTTGAAAATAAAATTTATTAAGAAATGTATAAGCAAATAGAGAATTGTAATATTGTTAATATCTTATATTCTAGAAGATAGAATTTGACGAAACTTATATCATTCAATTCGTCTTATTAAGACAAATCAAATGGTATAAAATTCATCAAATTCTGACTGCTGGATCGTAAGATATCTTTGATTTAGTAAAGATTTTTTAAACATTATTATAATTTTATAAAAAATTGATTGGCCAATTATTACATGTACGGATATGACCAATCGTTTAATTTTATGTGATTAATCATCTTCATACTTTTATTAGACAGATTGGTTCTGAGTTACAAATTTCAAGTTTGGAAGTTTGTACTATCACAATTGTTCACCATGCTTATTTTAGATCCAGAGAGAACATCTCAAATTAGAAAATATTTATTTGAGCCACCTGATCGGCACACAATTGATAAATAATTTTTTTTTTTTATAGTTTACAATAAATTTTTGTTATGTGAAAAATATTACATATTAATTAGCCAATAAAAATCTGTGATTTTTATAAAATAAAAAAAATTGAAATTAATCAAAATTTAATTAAAATTTATATCTAAAGTCCAAGATAAGTGCCACTCAATATTGTTGTTGGGTAAGCAAACATGTATTTATTAATTTAAATCAAGGTTATTAAAGTTTTAATAGTATTTATTTACAAAACCCACTAATTTATATATATTAATTCTACATCTAATTTTGCATCTAACTTTATATCTAATTTTATATCTAATTATATATTTATTTTTTTTACTTCAGAGATCCTACTTTTATTTTATAAATTGGCAGTAAATGTCGCAGATTATAATGAAATCTGATCAAAATGAAACTGGGGACCTCTCATACCCACCCTTAGAGCCTATAAAACCCACATATACTCATTTATTAATAAACCTAATCCTAAACCCTACCCCTAATGCTAAAAAGAACTTCAAAAAATGTCACCCAAAAAATTTAAAATTTTCCTTAAAAAACAGAAAATTTTCGTTTTGAACAGATTTCGTTTTAATCTATGACAGTAAATTACAGTGAGAATCCAGTTGGCTAGACCTATCATCTAACTATTCATTACTATATGCCTGTTCAAATAAAAATTCTTTCGATCTATCTTATTATCGCAATAAAATTACAGTTATTTACAATTTTATACTAGAGTATGACTTAAAAACGATCTGCCTAAGTGAACAATTTTTCTTCTTCTGAGATTCTCAACTTTCTGAGGATATGAGCTCCAGATATCAACAGATAGTTTTCACCAATCTTGTCAGAATTACTGCCCTACAATAGAGTATCACCAAACTGATGATACTTTCTTATAGAGAAGTAAAAAAGAAAAAAAAGTGATATGGGAAATATGAGAATGGAGTAAAATATAAACAAACATACAAAGAAAATGACCAAATTATAAAGGAATCTAAAAGCTATTTTAAAATCTATAAGAACTTATCTTCAAATATAAAACCTGCTAACCAGGTAAAAACTATCTACATGGTTATAGAATTCTATAAATAGAGCTATCTGACAAAAATAAAAGAAACTACAAACTAAAATACACTTTAACCTGTACTAAGAGCTAAAAATTATATGCATATAACTTCGAAATAGCATATCTCTAACTATCGCTCTAGTTCACAACTCTTTATTAAATCCATTTCAAATCTTAGAATGTCTGATTTTAAAGTCTCTGATCACGTGATCGTTGATTTTAATGACTCCTTTGTTTAACCAAACCCCGACTACGAATGGATTCTGACTCTTATAGTTTTTCATTTCGAACATACTCCTCATATTCTAGGTTAATAGGATTGGTCCTTTTTGATTACTGTTATTAGAAGCTACTTCCTCAGTACATCCCAAACAGAGGGCTACCTGATAGCCATGCTTGATCCAAACATAGTACACGCCACTTATGTCTCTTGACCCAGATATCAATTAAAACTTCTTCCTCACACGTAATTTGTTTTGTTCCTCAATCATCATATCAAAACTTATGACTTTCCAAAAATGGAGTGATAAACAATGCCGATCTTTTGGAGAGGGGTAAGCCAAATCCTCACTTTTTGTCAAAAATTATAAACAAAAAAAAACAGCAAAAGAGTATTGTAGTTTTGCGAGTTTCCAATTAGAGAATATTGTTCCAAGAGTTCTTTATAGCCTTCTGTCTCCAAACAAACTTGAGTTTACTTTCTACTTATTGTTCTCAGAGCCTTCCTCTGGTTTGAGTGCCAAATGCAAAAGGGAGTCCACCTCAAAGAAGAAACAGGCTTGACCTCTTTGCAAACCATCTAAAATGCTACTCCTTAGTGTATTATATTTAAAGACTTTGTTGACAACAGTTTGTATCCAGAAAACTTCAAGTTGTTGTTAACTTCTGGTCTTGAGTCTTCTACTTGCTTTTAGTAAAAAGTTGGTACAAGTGATCGTTAGTAAGAGTTGTGTATAGTATCCTCTTTAATTATATATTTAATTCTAAATCTTGAATATTTTATACTATACTATTTTATAATATGCAACTATTATTCTAATATATTGTGACATATATAAGTTTCTTGTTATGTTTTAAAAGCTTCTCTAATAATAATATTATAAATTGTATAGTTAGTAATTATTCTTTGTATATTTTCAATAATTTAAAGGATTTCTGTACAATATATATAGTAAAAAAAATATACAAACAAATTACTTCTATTATACTATTATTATTATTTGTTATTTTAAGTTTTTTTTTCATTTTTTTTGCTCAACAAATGAGATTTTGTTAATATATTAATCATTAGTTACTTATAACTTCGGCAAGTGAAATGTAATATAAAGGTTGCGAGATTAAAAGGGATTAAGTAAATATTGTTGTAGAGCAAGACAAAAACTTCAGGTTTGCTTAGTAAACTTATTCACATTTCATAGAAAAGAAAGGTTATCTAAAGTTCTTAAAAAAGTATTGTAAAATATATAAAAAATTTTCTTTAACACTTGTGTAATAATATCGTAATTGATTTTCTAATTTGGGATGTTTCTCTTAGATATTTTAGGTTATTTAAAGTTGATTTATCTGGATTGGCTCAACAAGACAAAAACAGAGAAAAAAAGTGAAAAACGTGAAAAATACGAGAAATGAGTATCTAAACCTGCTTTGAGGCACTAATAAAAAATGTCAGAAAGACAATTTTACTTATAAATAAGGTTTAGAACACAGAAAAAAAATTGGGCATGTCTATATAGGCATGCCTTTGAGCTAAGATATACCCTTTTTAAATCATATGATTAACATATAGTTCACAACTTTTTAAAAATCTTGCATGTTGAGTTAGTATCTATAATTCTAGTTTTATCTGAATTTATTAGCCAATTAAAATAACTTTGAACATTATATAATAAGGGCATACCCTTTGAACTTGAGGCATGCCTATGCTCTGTACTCTAAATTCTACTTATAAGCCTTGCTCTAATCTTAATACCTAATTAACCTTTACCTTAAAGAGAGAGACAGAAATCAGATAATTTCTATTTGCTAAGAGGCTATACCCCTATCCCCCACTTGATTCAAATATTAGCTAATTAAATTTAATTATTATAATATATAACCTGATTAACTTACAAAACCCTTTAAAAAATCAGGTAATTTCTATTTCTCTCCTAATAATAAAAACATATAAACACACCAGATTTTAACCATCTCCTATTTTAGATAGCTGTTTCACAAAATTTTTTCTACTCCTTGTAATAACAACCAATCAAATTTCAAGATCTGGTATAATGTAATAATTAAAACAAATGTGTTTTGTTTTCTAAGTAAAAAGTTAAATACAAAATTAAAGTTAAGAAAACCGCATTATAGTTAGGGCCAGAACTAGAATAATGTGATGTCTATAAGTAAAATTTTACAAGAAACATTTTTCACTTGTTTTTTTGCTTCATTTCAATTTTTACATTACACCTGATTCTGAAATTTATTACAAAGGAGAAAAAAAATTTGTATAATAGCTAAGAGTGCATCTATATACTCTTTAGAAATGATGATTATTGCTGTTGATTAATATTAGAGGTAGGGTCAAAATAGTGTAGGGTTTTAAAAAAAAAGTATTTCTATTTGTACACTATGTGTATATACACAAGTAATAAGAAAGCCAATTAGATTACACAATCAGATATAATGCAAAATTATTGCTTTTTTTTAAAAAATCAATTATAACTCAAAATTTCATTTATAAAACAACCTTTTAGGTATTAATAAAAAAAATTTCTTGTGAAATTTTGGCATAAACTATTCTTTGCTATTATTTCTTTAATAGTGCTCAATTTTTTGTTTTATATAAATTATTTTGATTTGTATATTACACAAATTTGCAAATTAATATCTGTATATGATACACTATATGTAAACTAAGAAATTTTCTTAAGAAAAATATATACCAAAATTTTGCAAAGAATTTTTTTTGTTATAAACAAATGATTTGTTTTTTTAACTTTAATATTACATACTGATCATTTGTGTAGTATTTATATAATTGATGTTGATTGGCTGGATATTAATCTTTGAAGGCATATAGATGCATATGAACAGCTAAAAGCAATTAAAATTAAGATTAGGGTTAGTTTGAAGTTAAAGATATGGCAAGTATTATAAGTAAAATTACTCTCTTAACATTTTTAAACACTTGTTTCTTGTATTTTTTTTTTTTGTTTCATAAAAATTTACAATGTGATTGACTAATTTATGCAGATCTTCTAAAAAAGAGAGATGTCTAAAACGAAGCAAATTCTTATAATATATATTTTATTGAATTAATATTAAGATTAGAGTTATCTTATATTGAGGTTAGATTAGATTTTAGGTATTATATATATATAAGCAAAATTGCCTTTTTAATATTTTTAATTTTGTATTTTTCAGGTTTTTCATTTTTATTTTTTGTTTTGCTTTGCTAGTGATTATTAAAATTCTATAATTTGATTAATTAGATATTATATGATTCTGCTCTGTTTTAAACAACTCCAAAAAAAAAAAAAATCAAAAAATAGGTTAATAAAATTGAATAAAAAATTTAATTAAAATTTATAGTTATAGTTTCAAGATAAGTGCTTTCTAATATTATTAGATAAGTGAGTATTTATTAAATTAAATCAAGATTATTAGAATTTAGTAGTATACTGATATATACTTTAAAGTACTTTTGAAGAATAAGCATTAAAGATATTAATTCATATCACAAATTAAAATAAAATCTAATTAAAACAGAATTTTTAGTTTTTTAAAGAAAATTCAAAATTTTTTAAATTATTTTTTAGAGTTCTTTTTAGTATTAAAGGTAGGGTTTAGAGTTAGATTTATTAATAAATAAGTATATGTAGATTTTATAGGCTCTAAGGGTGGACATGAAAGGTATCAGTTTTATTTTGATCAGATTTTATTTTAATTTGTGACAATATTTTTACTATATACTGTTAATACTAGTTATACAGTATATGTAAGGTTTAAATACTGATATTTTATATATTCTGAATATTATAGAGTTATATTACTAGACAGTAAATGAATTTTTGAGTTAAGTAGTATACTAATAATACTATATATATAAGTGTTATTATTTTATATTTATATAGGCTAATTAGAGTGAAACATTAACTAAGTAATCAAAGCTATATTAACAAACTATGTAATTTTATATATCACAGATTTTTTATATTGCACAAACAACAATTAATTTTTTATTCAAATAATAATAATACTAATATGCAAATTTAATATAATGATAATAAATAATATAAATTTAAAATTTTATTTTTTGCTAAATAAATTTTTAAATAAAATGTTTGCTTTTTTTTCATATTCGTCATCTTTATATAGATTTTAATTGCTACTGATGTTTTTCAGCTCTTAGTTCTATTAAGTTTACAGAGTTACAGCCAATATCTTTAAGTGATACATTTGATAACTATAGTTTTGATTATTAAAAGTTACTTGTTACATTTGAATGAGTCTTAATATTCTATTTATTGAAGAGACCTTTAACTTGTTGTTGGTGAATCACAATATACCAAATTTAGTATTTGACAAATTTTAATATTTTGAAAAATTGATTTAAAGATTTTTGCTTTCTTTAAATAAATTGATGAAATTCATAATTAAAGATCAGATTCTTTAATGTATTGAATTGACAAAATCACTATTTTTAATGTCTAGCTCAAGGAGTTTCATATAACATAGTTCTTGCAGTAAAGGTGCTAATATTCTCAAAATAATATAAGTATAGCTTCATACAAGCTCTTGTCCATATTTGCTACTTAAGCAACAAATACTTAATAGCAAATGCAATTAGCAATTCAACTATTTTTAGTAAAGTTCTAATGCTTTCTGAGTATTATATTCAATATCTAAAATAAATTTATTAAGTTGATTATTATTTAGTATGTTAGTGCTTTCTAATAATTTATCTTTAAAAAATAAATAGAGATTCTCAGTAATATTTTGAAGCTTGATTGTTGTACATATTACAAAATCTAACATTTGATAAGCATACCTTCTAGGTGAAAGATTTGTTTTTTTTGTGTTCAGGTAGGATCTTGCCCATGACTTTATTTATTGTTAATACTTTCATTACATGTATTACTACATTTCAGTATATACATATATCAAGTACACCAAGCTCAGACTTGAATCCTATTAGTAATTTACGCTCTGATCGAAATAATCATTTGCACGATAGGTGTTCTATCTGCTATCTGGCTACTGATCCATTATCTGTGATCCAAACTTACTAGAGTGGTACATCCTTATAGATAGCACTCACCTGGTATTTTTTCACCCTTCGCTAGTCCTATTTTAATACACTTTCCTATAATATCATTCTTCACATCTCTTATATCACTTATATCTAAGCTTCCAAATTAATAGTCTTTTTTAGAATATGGCTTTGTAACCTCATAGTCTACTTCTAATCTTGGTTATCTTCAGCTAGTCTGTTTAGGTAGTATCATGAAGAGGAACTCATGCTGACCTAATTTAAGTCTCATCATTAATGTCTAGTTTAGTTAGTATGTTACTGATTTTTATTACTATATTAGGTAGATACTCCTGTATATTGATATAGGCTCACCTTGTTGCGTTATACTGTAGGTACTTCATAACTTCCATATTGCAGGTTTCATATTACTTCTCTTCTATAATTTAAGCTATCATCACGAAGTATAACTAAGTACTTGCCAAGTACTTACTAAGTACTTATTAAATACTTATTATAATTATTTATTAAATCAATTCCAACACACCTTATATTCAATGAATATTTAAACTAAATATTTAGCAAGTACTTATATAATTATAATAAGTATTTAATAAATATTTATAACAAGTACTTAATAAGTAATTATAATAAATATTTAATAAATATTTATAACAAGTACTTAATAAGTAATTCTAATAAAGAAGTATTTAAATAGCAACTTTTTATACTTAATATTTTTATAGCAAAATTAAAGATATAATATAAATTAAATTAGATTAAAGTTAAAATTAAAGTTAGTATTAAGGTTTAAATAATGCAAAATTGTGAGAAAAACATTTTTGCTTATATTACACAAGAGGTGTTACCTAGTTAAAATTTTAAGATATTAGCAATTTTAGAACTGAAAATACTAAGTAAATGAGGCACTAACTCAATAAAAAAATTAAAGTTATTATAATAATTAATAAATATTAAAATTAATTATTTATTTAATATTAAATAATTATAATATACAATAAATATTAAAATTAATTATTCATTTAATATTAATTATTTAATATATAATAAGTATTAAAATTAATTAATTATTTAATATTAATTATTAAAGTATATGCTAGATATTAAAATTAATTACTTATTTAATATTTATTATAATAGTATATAATAAGTATTAAAATTAATTACTTATTTAATACTTATTATAATAGTATACAATAAGTATTAAAATTAATTACTTATTTAATACTTATTATAATAGTATATAATCAAGTTTTTATACAACTCTCTCCGCTGATTCTTAATTTCAAAATCGACTTAAACAAAATACAAGAATAACTTTACCAACAGCATAAAAAATATACATCGACTCATTAAGAAAAAAGGTTCAGCACAGCAAGACAACATAAACTTTTTAGAGCAGCAACTAGTTTAAAGACTAAACAAGAGCAATACAAACAACTTTATGAAAAATTTGATAAAAAAATTTTTTTGAAAAAGTTGGCATTTATCTCTAACCCTGAAAATTCAAATAGTAGATATGTGACTAAGAAGAGATCAAAACAACATATAAACAAATAAACGCGTAATCCTTTTTAGAAAAGCAATATTGTGTATCATCTGCAGCAAACAACAATAGGAACACGCACGTGCAAAATTAAACAAATATATATCAAAAAGGAGAAACTTCTAGAAACAAATGGAACTTAATAAAGAAATACCAATTACTGGCGGGCTCCTTGAATTTATACGTGGGATAGCAGATAAAGTACTTAAATATCTAAACAATAGTGAGTTGTTAGATATTTTACGTATAGTAAATCTCACAGAACCAGACGATATAGAGCAATTGGCAAAAGACCTTGCAATCAGTAATCTAGAAAGAATTACAATATTTGACATGCTTTTATATAGCCAAATACGTGATGCATTTAAGAAAGCAGAAGAGCTTCTGCAACAAGATACCATTAAGCATTGGGCAGTACAAGCAAAAATAGCAAGTAACAACCCATCATTGATAAATTATATGGTAAATATGAGTGAAGAAGAAATAAAAAAGGAGGAAAGCAAGATGGAAGGACTCGAAAAAAAAGACCCAGTTGAAAAGCTTTAGCTTTCAGAACTAAAGAAAAGAAGATCATCAGAAGATGAAGAAGAAACAAATAAAGATATAGACCATGTGGCTAGACAACTTCAAGACCTAAGTATTAAACTAAATCAACAAGAAACACCTAATCGCTATACAATTGAAGAAATAAACAGTATGTTAGGAGATAATTTCGTACACTTCCCAACAAATAACCTGTATATTGAAGATATAAAGACTACATCAAGAGATCAAAATGTAGAAAGTTCAACATCAAGAAGAAAAAAGATTAAAAAGGATGAAGAAGCTCCAGTTGACAGCATTCTAAAGGATGTAATCAAGATACAACAAGTAGAGTTTGAATGTAACAACTCAATGACTGCTAATAGACAAAAAACAGAAAATGAAATATCAATCCTTACAGCCATGATAGAACAAAGTATATGGTCTTCAGAGAACAGAATTTGTAAAGAAGGTCAATCCTTTATAGCAAAGGTGCCAATATACAGTTTTCCAAATAACTCAGCAGAAGAATATGCTGGGTATGTCAGAAGATTACTTGGAGAAAACAAACACATTAAAGAAGTAGAAGAATGTTTTAAAAAAGAAAATTGCTAGGTAGAGGTAGTATTCGATTGTGAATATAGAAGAGATTTAGCAGTAAATAAAATAAAGAAAAAGAAAAGAGATTGGCTAAACCTAATTCCAGAAGAACCAGAAAACTCTCGATTCAGTCAAAGGAAACAGGAAAAAAATCAAGCAGTACCAAGAAGATATGATTATAAAAGATGCATAAATATGGATTGTATCACAATTTGAAATCTTCTAGCAGATATAAAAGTACAAGAAGTTAAATATATATGCAAGAAACTAGGAAAGATTCAAGATATGTATATTAAACACAGAAATGGTAGAGCTCTTGCAGTAGTAGAGTTCAATACAAGAATAGAAGCTGCAGACTTATCCTGGGTACTTCCAATAGGTGATGGAAGACTAGCTCAAGTATCTATAGACAAAGAAAATTATAAAGAAAGAGATCAGAGACATAAGTTTATAGCAAAACTAGTAAGAATCACAGAAGGTCTGTCAGAAACATTACTCCTCAGACATCTGAAAGATAGAAAAGCAAAAGCAGTATATATCCCTAAAAAGAAAAGTGGATTAATGAAACAAGTTGCAAAAGTAACCTTCACTACTGAATCAGAAATGAAAAAGTACAGAAGAAATCAGTAAGATACAATAACCTTTATCTTTACTGGTTACAATCTACGCAAGAGAATAAGGGAAAAATAAATAACTTAACAAAGAATCAGAAGTATTGAAGTGATGCACAGGAAGACAGAAGTGGAACAAGCGATGAAGAAAAAGAAGAAGAACCATCAAAAGGAGGAAGATTTAACAAGAAAGCATCTTTATACAAAGGAAAAAGTTCTGCTTCAAATGGAAGCAGCATTAATGAAGAATATAAAGGAAAATAGAACAATAAAATAAGATATTCTAACAATAAGCAAGAAAAAGAAAGAAGTTTAGATTATAAGGATGCAACAGATAATAGAAGTTTGACAGCAAGAATAGAAGAACACCATATAATACTCCAAAAAATTATGCACCATCTAGAAAGACTGAGTGAGCAGCTAATGGCTGCTCAACGCTTCTGAATTAAGAGCACCAGTTGAATCAATGAAAATAGATGAAGAATTTGAACTCTTTCTGCAAAAAAGCTTAAACTAGAACTTCAATCAAGAAGAAACAATTCTTCATTTAACAAAAGATATATATAAAGAAAAGGATAAGATAGTCGAAAAAGAATCATTAGCACTTGAGAGTAAAAACAATGAAAGCAAAGATAATATAAGTGAAGAACATTTAGAACAATTAAGGGAGCTTAATATAGCAACTCACAATATTAATGGTATAAAAAGCAATACTCATAAGCTAGAGTTTGCTTATAAGTGGGCACTAGATAATAAAATAGATATACTGGAGATTGCAAAGTCAAATATCACCAGCAAAGAAGGTAGTTGGCTATCTATTAAGCAAAACAACTTCAGAAGTTTCTGGGCAAGCTCAAACAAAGATAAAAAGAAAAGCTCTGGAGTTAGCTTATTAATAAACAATCGATAGGCAAAGTATATAGAGAGTGTAAACAAAATAAGTGAATATATAATTTCAGTTAGTTTGTTGCTCAAACAATTAAAGATTATAGTTATAATGCTCTATATATCTCTAAACAATAACTAAGAGAAGAAGAAAGCCCGGAAAATAATTGTTGAAAAATTCATCAACAGATCTTACAAATTATAAATGATAGTAATAGGAGATTTTAATAGCATAATAGATTTGAATCTAGACTGAATACAGAATATAGAAAGGAAATATTTTAGAAAAAATCTAATTCTGCTCTGGCTGCAAAGACAAGAATTTCAAGATGCTTTTCAAACTATATACTCAAAGGCAAGAAAGTATACATGGTCAAATGGAGAAACAAGTACAAGAATTGACCAAATATAGATCACAGATGAACTGTCTTATAGTTTATAGAGATGTTAAAAAGTTTATTAAAGTTGACTCTTGAGTTGACTTAGTATAAACTTCTAAAGTTCAACTCCAACCTGCTTTTGAGCAAAGTTCTAATCATCACATGATTAATTAAAATATACAGAAGTGCAGAAATGCAGGATGTTAATGCAAGGGGGACAGATTAACGGTTTTTTTTATAGATGTTATTATATTATAACAGTTTTTTGCAGATGTTATCATGTTGTTACAGTACCGTGGCCTTCTTAACAGCAGTACTATAACAATGACACGGCTACAGGGATCCTTCACAGGTTTATA
>CAJVPZ010002440.1:0-12420 GCA_910592135.1 Racocetra fulgida | reverse complement strand
ATGCAAAATAAAAAAATTATAACGAACCTTGAATTACAAGTTTAGAATCGCAAAATTACAAGGGAATACAGAATAAGCGTTAAACATATGAATGCATGAGAGTGAAAACCTGAAAATAGATTTAATGATTTACTATGATTGGTTACAGGTTTTCACTCTTACGCATCCATACATATAAAAATTTGTACATTTCCCAATTAGGTTTTTTATTATATAAACTGTGTCATATTTACATAGTAATTGCAGATCATTTTCTTCAGTTGAGTGACGGATCATCAATTAAGTATTAGGATATAGATCCTGTAACAATAGTTAGACCAAATAGATGCAAGAAGTAATGATCACCTAATAGACAGCTTATCTTACAAGCCCTATTAGAATGATAATACAGACTTGGAAGATTATAGAGCATTCATGTAATATAGGAATTACATGAAGAAATACAAATCGATAAAAGGTAGTGTA
Organism: Racocetra fulgida; assembly: GCA_910592135.1. Lineage (NCBI taxonomy): Eukaryota > Fungi > Glomeromycota > Glomeromycetes > Diversisporales > Gigasporaceae > Racocetra > Racocetra fulgida. The sequence goes on along the minus strand of CAJVPZ010002440.1, from coordinate 11,955 downwards.
AACTCATGATAAGTTCCTGTAATCTGTATAAATTTGGTAGACTAGTTCCAAATAGAAACCTACTTAGCAAGTCCCAAGTAGAGAGGTAGCACATAATTTCGATGATTCTGAAAAGTTTAAAAAAAAAATCAATAAGCTGTGAATCTGGACGAAAATCAGGTGTTTGGCGAGTACTATACTAACCAGGCTGCTGGAATCGACTAGAGGAAAAGGGCACAGGCCAGTATTCAGGTTAAACTAGTAGGAAAGCAGATAACATAACTTGTAAATAGTATTCGAAAAAGTTAGCATGGATTGGATTCAGATTTGTGCAGATCCAAACTGTCAAATTAGGTTTGGCCCCTGAAACATCAGATTGGGCCCAGATTGAGTGGGATTGGGCCTAATTTAGGTCATATCTTTATATAATCACGCTATGTGATAAATTCGAATTTGTCATGTGATAAATTCGAATGTATCACACCTTGTGCCACAATATAAGTGATAAATTCGCATTTGTCACGTGATAAATTCGAATTTATCACTTATATTGTAACAAATATATATGACAAACCATCGGATTGGCACAGATCACTCCCGGATTCAATCCGAATTATGAATTCGGATCAGATTCAGATCAATTTCAGATTAACTGAGATTTTTAATTCATTTTCAAACACTACTTGTAAACCAAATCAGGCTATCTAGATTAGAAGTTTGATAAAACAATAGAAAGGTTCCTGATTAGATAAGTACTAAAGCTAGGATATAAGTGAACTCTATAAGGGCAGAAGTAGGTAATAATAGTGGCTTCGGCTTGCAAGTACTTGTTTTCAGACTAGGCATAAGTTACTAAAGCCTAGGTCAGCCTAAATGTGGGTATGGAAGACTTTAGCAGGTTTACCTCAAAATCAAAGGACTCTCTAAAATGATTGAGCCTGTTTAAAGCCCTAAGCCAGTATATGAAAATAAGGTAGTACTAAGTATCATTGCTTGGATATAAAAGGGTTGGTACATAGGCACAGAGGGTTTAAATGGGTACCCCCTTAGTTGAGGTGCAGGTACAGCATCTAGTGTAGAACCTAGTGATAGGTAGATACTTAAATAGGTGCTCAAAAGATGCAGATATAGCTAGTTGTACTCTACAAATGAGTATTATCAAAGGAAAACCCAACAATTTAAAAATAAAACTTTTGTATGACAAAATGCGGGTTTCAAAATTATTTATAAAGTGCATGTGACAAGAAAAAATATTCTAATCTATTATTCTAGTCTTTTCGGCCAAATCAAAATCATGTGAGATGCAATAATAAGTAATAATACTGAAAGATTTTATGTATAAATCGATTGGCTATTTTTTTAAACCAAAGTAAGTGATATGTATTTTTTTTCTTTACTATAAAAGCGAAACTTGTAATGTTTTTAATGACAAATTATTATTAATGTCAAAGTGATTTTGTTTCGATAAATAGGGCTGTGATCATATTAAAGCTTGGTTTGCTACATTGCTTAAATTATACAAATAAATATGTATTATATTTTTTTTATTATAAGTTTATCAATTGAAGAGTAAATATTTACTTTAGATTTGGATTAGAATAGTCACACCCCAGTGAAGTGTTATAGATATTAATGCACTAAATTGAGCATAATAAAAAAAAACAAACCGCTTCTAATACAAAGCAAAAAAAAAAAAAAAAAAAAAAAAAAATTACAAATTTTAATATAAAGTAAGGATCAAATGTTTTTTTATCATTTTTAATGAGTTTGTATAATGACAATATTATTAATCAACCAATATCAATCATCAATAATAGTGGCAGCATTTTTAAGTTTACTAATCTTCAATAGTTATATAGTAACTTTTCTTATTTTGTTGATTTTGGTTTTTGGATTCAAAAATTTCTGCAATTTTTATGAGCTCTTTATCTTTTTTTTTCTTTTTTTTACATGTTCTACCCCATCACACACCTGCGATTTTGAATTTTTTTGCATTGGATAATTCTATTTTATTGTTTCACACAACACAAAAACTGATTTCTTGACAAAAATTAATTCACCAGCAACAGAAAAAATGGTTTGACGATGTGTAGCTTCAGCTACATTTGAATGGCGACCCTTTGGGTTATACTTACATATAACTAACAAATTAGTAGTTTTTCCATTCATACTATTATAGACTCCTTTTTTTAAATGAAAAATGGCATTGTCTCCATGTGGTTCAGAAGGGTCTTGAACAGGTGCAGAAAAAATTCCAAAAGCAGGTGCAATTGGCAGATTATAAATGATAGGTTCATTTTGTAACATTTGAATTTGCAGAGTTACACTTTGAGAAATCATAACCTTAATTTAAAGTATGAAATTAAATTACTTATAATCATTATATTCTTCTAGGTTAAAATGAACTAGAGGTGCAGGCAAATTGTTCTAATGATTGCCGTAATTTTACCGTAATATGCCGTAATTATCTCTATAATTATCGGTAAGGTTACAGCAATCATTTGGATAATTCGCCTGCACCTCTAGTATGAACAAGTTGGGTTTTATACTTACATTTAACTCATCTTCGAATGCAAAACAACCAATTATCATAGTGATAGTTTTTTTAGTCAATTCTTCAATAAGTGATGATTCTTCTATATAAAAGGCTTTAAACTTATATTCAGCAAATTCCTTAGTTGCTGTTCGGTAGACCACAGACCCAATATAACATTTTCCTGAACTTGAGAAGGAAACGTTTTTTATAAAGCAAATAGCACAGAAAATCGAAGTCATTGTTTTGTTGCAATAAAATTGGTGCTTATTTTATTATTCTTGCTATCACGAAAACTACAAATTTTTTTAAGAAAATTTACATTTTTAAATCTTTTTATTTATCATTATTATTGTTTTACAAATTTGATACAAATTATTTTAGCAAGTCAACAATAATAAAACAATCTTTATAATGCATTTCAAATTAGTTTGTAAATCAAATTTTCTAAATCCAGGAATCGCTTAAAGCTAGGTCTATCATGAAATCTTCTGTTGTATGGGCAGATTTTTATCAATTAAGCACTAAATTTGGATTAAACCTCTTATTTAATTTCTTTTGATTGGTCTGACGAAAGAGCTCAAAAAAGAGCTGATGGTGACATGTTTGAATAATTAGGATAATTGGTTTGTTTTTTCGAGAGTCTATTCTGCAAGAAGGATTTAATGAATATGCACAAAGTCCATTAGGTTATCTCAAAACCCATTAGATTATCATCTAATTTATTAGTCTGGGTCTAGCAAGACATGCAGTTTGACATAGTTATTGTTATGAAAAATAAACCTTCTGTCTCAGTCTTTCAGACAATTATATTGTCAATAATCTGTTCTGCTATAAAAAATTTTAGGGTACTCTGTTCTCTCTTTTGCATATTGATACAAATCTGCCTATATGTTTACGTGAATTAGCCTGATGAAGTAAAAAAAGTAAAAAATGTAAAACAAATGTATAAACCTATCTTAGTAAAATAAGAAAAAATGTTGAGAAGACAATTACACATTGACACTAACCTTAATGTTAATTTAAATTTGTGATGAATCTGACTTCAAGCATCCTCTAAATGCATATTAACAATTATGCAAGGTGCAATTATTCTATATAATTGCTTATTAGTAAAAGTAATTAGTTAGTAAGTAAACTCTTTATAAGTTCAAGAATTGTATTTATATATTTTAACTTTAGAGAAATGCTGAGCTCTCATTAATAGTTATCTATCCCAGTTTGAGGGTTATTCACTCTCGATAAGGGGTTGTTGAGAGTTATTCGCTTTTACTGTGTTAAAACCATCTCGATTATTCATGAACCCAAATAAGAATATGTACAAAATAATATACTAATTTAATACGTAAAAGCATTAAATTATATAAAAGGTGAGTGCGTATTATTTCAGGACCAAATAGATAAACGAAATTCGAATTAACTGCTATTATACGCAAATATGGTATGCTTTAGCACAAAAATTAATTTTCTGCACCAAAACATACAATGAAAGGTTCATAAATAAAAAGTTATCCAAAATGCATAATAAAAGGTTTATAAATAAAAAGTTATTCAAAATTTGCTAAAATTTGAGAGTAAGTAAAAAATAGCATTTCAAGTAAGTTCGATTTGTAAAAATAAAATTGTTTATTAATTTTTACTATTGTACCTTATATAAGGCCAGACCAATTTGATTTTCTGTTTAACATAATCCCACACCCTCAATTTTTCAAAATTATAGGAACTAATGCATATAATATTAAATAACACCTCTCTATTTTTCAAAATCTATATAGGTCAATACACATCAAATTAACCAATAAGATTGCAGCATTAAGTTGTATCTAATATTATTGTTTTTTCTTAATTTTCCACCCCCTCTTACAAGTCATCTCATGTTATGTTAAACAGAAAATCAACTTGGCATAGTCTAATTAGTATATCAGAAGCCCAACTGTTGATCTTGAAAGAACTTAATACTAGAGGACGTGATCTTGAGGAATATGCCTTTACAAGGTCTGTAAGTTTATACTCTTTAATACCACAGTAAATCGTAAAATCTCTATGTTCCTGGTGAATGTTCAGACAATATTAAAAATTGAACCCGCTTGTATACCAAAACTATAAAGTATTTAAAACAGATCTTTTGAAAGTAACAAGCATTTTGTTTCATCAATTTAAAATGGATAGTTATCTTTAAAATCATTTATTGTTTAAGATAAATATGAATCCTTTGAATTATATAAAAGTAACAAACATTTTGGATTTTAGACGAATAAACGAATAATTATTTACAATATTTTTTCAAACCAGATACAGCGGTTGGCATTTAAATTATAGATTTCAATTTATTTATTTATATTTTTTGTAAACCAGGCACAGTTAGGTTAGAATAAATATTTCAGTAAGAGGGGTGTTAATTTTTTTTTTTTTTAAATCAGACGTAACGGTTGGGATGGAATTAAAATTATATATATAGGGGTTTTTTTAAATTAGATATGCATTTAGATTGCATCAGTTAGCTCTATTCAGAGTAGTATCGCAAATTTTAAAAATAGTAGTTACTGTAGTATCCCAATGGTCAAACAGATCAAACCCAAATGCTAAAATTTCAAACATTTTAAATATAAAAATCATTTATGCATCTTTCGCTGCTGTAAGGAGACTGGACAATTATTATGCATAATGGTAGATTGATTTGTTTAGGATTTAGGTTTTTGCAAATTAGTCGAAATGTCGTCAGCATCTCCAATTCAGGGCTCTATTGAGTTCCATTACCAACACTGAGTCATGGAATTGCACTTGAAAATAATCAATAAATTTTTTAATTTAAAAAAATTGTATAAAACACAAGTGAGTTGTCCTCATAAAAGCCAATTGTCGCGATTGAAAAATGGAATTATCCAATACCGCCGTTCAAAATTTAGAATACTTTATTGATACTCTTGACTTTGCTACTCTTGAATCAGATAAAGATTCCCAATGCGAAGATACTATGGAAGAAGAGTTTGAGGAAATTAATCAGTTCAATGAAAAAAGCGAAGAAATTGATGAAAATGATCAAATAGCTATAAATAACTTAATTGATAAACTTAGAAGCTGTTGTTCATATAAAGACAGTTGTATTGAAAAGGTTGTATCAAGCCTTTTACAATCCTTGATATTAGAAAGTCTTTGATTGGACAAAAATCAAAGACGCTATTCGATGATGATTCTTATAGCTTCTCTTTATAATAAACATCATGAAAACCAGACCTATATTAAAATTATTTACTCCCGGAGTTTGCTGTTCTTTCTTTAAAACATTTTGGTTATGTGGTAAAGATGCATTATATAATCATCATAGTTGAATTCAAGAATGTAAATCTATGTTATCCCGACCTCATGGTAATACTGGTCACTCGTCCAAGAACACCTTGTCTACTGAGACAGTTAATAAAACAAAATCTTTTATTAATTTGATGGGTGAACGACATAGTGAAGCATTAGCAGTTCGAAAGTATACTCGAAAAAAAACAGATAGGCAGATAATAGTGATCTATGAAAAGCATGATAATATTCTTCTTCCCTCTTACTATTCTTATGATCATCTTCTGGCTACATATAACTTAATGAATTCTAATAATTTGATTAAAAGTTGCAATACTTTTAAAAAAATATAGAGAAGCGATTTTACACTTAGTAAGATCACAATTAGAAAACCTTCTAAAGATGTGTGTGATGAATATACCTTGTTTAAACAGGAGTTAAAGGAAAGTAATAATATTAATGAGGATCTTAATATACAATTATCAATACACATAGCTGATTATCGCGCAATGAGAGATGCCTATGAAGATGATATATGAACTGCCAAGACATGCAATCGAACCCAATTTCACACTTTCTCCTTTGATTTTGCCCAAGATGTAGAATTGCCTCATAATTTTCAACAACCTAGAAAGTGATACTATTTACCGTTGTTGAAAGCATACCAATTCGGTTTGGTAGATGAAGGTATTAATAATTACTAGCATGTAATATATTCAGAAGGAGAAGCTTCTAAAAGAGCAAATGAAGTTGTCTCGATTGTGCATCTATTTCTTACTTCTGCTGCAGATGATGCAAAAAAAATCCGATTATAGGCAGATAATTGCGGTAGACAGAATAAAAATTCTTGTCTTCTTTGGTATCTTCTTTGAACCTGTCATGTCCAAATATTTGAAGAAGTCGAATATTGTTTTCAAATTAAAGGTCATACTAGAAATTCAGTTGATCATGGATTTGGCCTTACAAAACAGAAGTATGCTAAATCAGAAGTTTGGTGTATGAATCAATTAGCAGAAGTAATAGAAAAAAGTACAAGTAACAATATGCTTGTAAATTTGGAGAATCAAATAGAACCATTCTGTGACTGGACTTCAGTGCTTGGCAAATTGTATCATAAACCTCCGGCTATACAAAAATATTATTTTTTCCAGTTTAATCATGAGAGACCCAGTATAATAAGAATAAAATAAGAATAAATGATTCTTGGAATGAGTTTCAATTATTGAAAAAAAATGTTGATGTTGTAACTTTGAACCCTCATGAACTTCTTCCAAGAGGTCTTTCAGATGAAAAACAAGTAGATTTATAGGAGAAAATTTATCCATACTGCCCGATCGCTTTCCGTGATGAGCTTTGTCCCAAACCACAGAGTGATACAATAGAGAGAGCTAAAAATTTAAAGATGGCTCATGCAAAAGAACAGAATAAACAGAATGCAAAACAAAAACAAAATGATGATATAGAGCCAAAAGAAAAAAAAAAAAGTTTAAGATGCACAATTGAAACAACTAGAATGAATTCTAGAATAATATATTGTTCTTTAAATCACATGTTATCTATTTTTAAAACCCCGCATTTTGTTATACAAAAGTTCTATTTTTAAATTGTCGGGTTTTCCTTTGACGACACTCAAATATGTACAGCCATCGGAATGTGTCTGACAGTTAAAAATACTACTGATATTCGAATAAAGAGCAACATGGCAAAGAGGTCACCTTAACATCGAAAAAAAATAAAATAGTGTAGACAGATCACAACAGGACCATCGTAAGACAGGTTGAACCTCTACTATAGTTGTGCGAGCGAGTATGTACCCCTTCTCGGGACTGCAAATGAGACTCCTACTTCCACAATAATTGTGAAACAGGGTGGAACCACCAAAAGTGGGTTGAACCCCACCGTAGCCATGGAAGTATGTTACCCCTTCTCGGGACTTCCTCACACCTGTCTACAACCCGTACATCAAAGGAAGAGAAAATAGACACTTGCCTCAAAAGAATTTTGCAAATGGACAGCGTTCTTTTTGACTTTAAGTATTCCATCTTTCACCAGTGACTTCAAACAATGCAAGAGAATGTAGGACTCTTCTCGAAAAGATCGGGTAAAATCATCTTGCTTCTGGTGGTATCTGTAAAAGTCTAGGAACCGATACTTTTCAGGTGAAGCTTTTTTAAAATATTCTATGATGAACGCGTATCAATGAATAGCAAATTTATTTAATAGCGCGTATCACGTGATAATCAAACATGCAATGAACCAATATTTTTTTTATACGTGATTAAAAAAAAAAATTTATTTTGCATAAATATGGGGATATAACTCAGGTACAGCTGTAGTAGATCGGGTGCATCTATTTACCCAACAGCTTACGTAACGTTTATTGACGATCTATGCATGTCCGACCAATCAGCATCGATCACAGGATAGAATTCTACTTAACTTGATCGACTAATTAACTAAGATGTAAAAAAACAAACATGCTTTATTTAGAGGTTATCTATTTTTTTCGCATATAGTTTATTATTTGTAATGCTGTCTGTTGTCTGTACATTTTTTCTTTACTTTTATTTTTTTACTTTCGTGACACTATCTGTATTTTTTTCTCATTTTGTGATCTTATAGCTTTTTTCAATTTTGGAGATTTTTTTACTTTTATGCCTTTTTACTTTCGTGATATTATCCATATTTTATTCTTTATTCGTGATGCTATCAGTACTTTTTTTCTCACTTTTGTGATTCTAGTTATAATTTTTTTTAAAAAAAATTCGTGACATTAGTTGCATTTTTCACTTTCATGATTTTGGTTAGATTTTTTTTTTTATTTTTGTGATCATTTTCACCCTAGTTTTCATGATATTATTCATATTTTACTCCTTATGCATGGTGATATTTATCTCTTAATTCGAATAAATTTGATATCTAAAAATAATTGGATAATGATATGTAGTAAATATTAATTTTTAATAATGACTTTATACGTGTAGTTAATTGTATAGTGTATGCATATTGTAAATTTCAATTGCACTTAGCTACTTATACAAAAATTAATGCATATAAAATTGATTTCATACTCATAATAGCATAATGCAAATATCTTAACAGGAATGTACATTTAATAATGCCAAATTATAATAAATTAATACTGTAATAGATTTATTTAATAAAAAATAACAATATCATTTTGCAGACAGCAAATTAATTTGCAAAATTTTACAGCATTAAATGCTACATTGCGACAATATGATTTGTGGTTAAATGCTATGCTTGCTAAATTAATTTTACTATTAAGCTGCAAATACCATAGTTTAGTAATTTTGTCACATTATCCATAATTTTACATCTTATATATACAGTAAGACCTCTCTAAGTGCACGCTCTATAAGTGCATGCACTATGTAAATTCTCTCTAAATGCACGGCATAACTTGGCCCCAACTTATAAGAGCATTATATATTTTGTTCTCTATAAATGCACACTCTCTTTAAGTGCACGTTTTGCTTTTTTTTAACTATAGTCCCGAGGAGGTGCACTTAGGGAGGTCTTACTGTATTACTATACTCTTATAAATAGGTATCTTTGATGCGGGATGCATAATTCGGTTATATGTATAATAAAATTGCCTACAAAAATGAATTCCAATTTCGTGAGGTTAAAATAGTTAAAAAAAAAAAAAAAAAAAGTAATAATGCTGTAAGCAAAAAAAAAAATTCAATGCATAATAATTTTATTATTAAGTCACCATACTATAGTTTAGTAATTTTGTTATCATCATCCATAATTTCTACATTTCATATCTTGATACAGAATGTATAATTCGATCATGTAACAAAATTGCCTTTCAAAAATAAATGTTAGTTTAGTGAAAAAAAAAACCTTACTGCATATTAATTTTCTATTAAGCTGCAATGCCATAGTTAAGTAATTTTGCCATCATTATTCATAATTTATGCATCCAATTTCCTGAAAATAAATACTAATTTCGTGAGGTAATCAGATAAAAGAAAAAAAAATACTTCAACGCATATTAATATTTTTTTGCTATAGTATTTAAAAAGTATAAAAAAGCGCTATCATATTATAATATTTATCATTAAAGTTTCGTTTATACTTATCTTATAGTCAAAATTCTTGTACACCAAAAGCAATCGTTTATCTTAGATATTTTTCAAATTCTTATTCAAATCTTTTTTCAAAAAAAAAAAATCATGTCTCGCATATTTGATCTCCTTAACACAAATAACGATGTTGATTATGAAAATGAAAGCTATGAAAATGAAGATTATGAAAATGAAGATTATGAAAATGAAGGTTATGAAAATGAAGGTTATAAAAATGAAAGCGATAGTCAAGATGACAATATTGAAATATATACTCATCTTGATTTAAGTACATACGAAAAGTGAATTAAAAATGATCTTCCTAATATTTCAGGAGCTCATTATACTCGACATAACAGACGGGAAAATAAAGAGTATGAGCTAAATGACTTGTATCTGTGTCATTGTGCTAGAAAACCTAGAGCTACAACTAAAATCATTAATCAACCTACTGCGTCTTTATCTGGTCATAATAATCCTCGTCCAATTCAAAAGCCATCCAAAAAAGTTGGGTGTAAATTTTATTTAAAAGTATTAAAACATCGTAGTGAGGAAGAAAATTCTGTTCATATTGTTCATTACACGCTTCATAATGGCCATTCTCCTGAAACTGATGAAGATCTGAAAAATATTCGCTTATCTAAACAGGCAAGAGACTGGATTAAAGAAAAAGCAAGAGACAGAATGAAACCAGCACAAATCGTATCAATTTTTTATCAATGTGTTAATAAAATTTGTAATAATGATGGCCTCGACTCCTTACCTCTAACTCAAAAACAAGATGCGTATTTATCTTATATAAATGTTTACAATATAGTCCATGAAGAAATGAAAGGTGTAGTTTTTTTAGACAATAACGATCAAGGTTATGATGAAGACATATCTGTTAATGAATAGATTGCCTTGTCCCAAGAAGACGGATCGTATACTTGTAATAACTTAATTTGGGGTTCAGATTTGGGTTATCTATATGGGTTCTAAACTAGCTTTCAAAAAAGAATGTTAAAGCAAAAAAACGCCCAAACTGTGTGCTTAGATAGAACACATGGAACCACAGCATACAAGACAAATCTTTTTACTATGATCGTATGAGATGATACTGGCGGGCAAGGTGTTTCTATAGCATATTTAATTTCAGAAAAAAAAGCAAACGACACATTAATTTATTGGCTTTTGAATGTAAAAAATCAAATGAAGGTTGGGTACCTCATACCTTTCTTACGGACTGTGATGATGCACAGCAAATTACCATTAGTAGAGTTTTTCCAAATGCCAAAATATTACTTTGCCAGTGGCATGTAAAAAATGCCTGGCAAAAAAATAAGGGTAAGATTAAGGGCAACCATAATTATTTTAGTACTTGTGATAACAGTACTCATAAAAAAACAAAAAAACAAATAGCACAAAAAGCTGCCTTAGATGAGCTTAATGCTATAATGCAGCTTCGTGATATTTTACAAGTGCAATATAATTTTAATAGTTATTTTTCCCAGTAGACTCAGTTCGGCAAATCAGCATGGGTTGAATATTTGAAAAATGAATATTATCCAAGTCATGAAAAGTGGATTAACGCCTATAGATTATATGAACACCAAGAAATGAATACAACGAATTTTGTTGAAGCATGGCATAAAAAACTTAAATATACTTATCTGGGTGCCAAACAGAATCATCGAATTGATACTTTAATCTGAACTTTAAAAGCTGCTCTAACTGATGCAGAGTTCGAATGTAAGGCTGTCAACTTGATGATCGGAAGAATGAAACCCCGTCAAAAAGAACAACGGCATCGAGAAATTGCAGAATTAGATTTGGATAGTTTTGCGATGCCTGGTGGACAATGTTATCTTGTAAACTCATCTACTAATAAGAATGATAGTTATGAAATTAAAATTAAAGATAGCATTCAAAAAAATATTGATATTAAGCCAGTGCATTTAGAATGCACATGCCCAAACTTTAAATTCCGTGGCATGGCATGTAAGCATATATTTGCTGTATGTCATAAATTCTATCCAGCACCAGCACCCGAAGTTTCATCCTTCCAAGAAGTAGAGG
>CAJVPZ010002439.1:0-12421 GCA_910592135.1 Racocetra fulgida | reverse complement strand
ACGATATAACTTCAACCTGTAAGATTATATTAGATGATGGAAAAGAGTGTGGTGTTTCATACAATAATGGCTCAACAACTTCGAACTTAATTAACCATCTTCCCATAGACATAGGATATTTAAAAATACTCCTTGCTGTCCCAGCAATATTATGAAATAACAATTTATTAGAACCAAAAATGAATATGAATTGATACAATTAGTTAAATTAATGATTATTTATTGTTGGAAGAGGAAGGAAGACGAACAGATCCTTTTCAATGGTAGGATCTTAAAAAAAACTGATTTCCAATATTATCAAAAATCACCCAAAAGTATTTATGTGTTATTAGCAACATTAGACTCATCAGAACAGATATTTTCTGACATTTAAACAATATTACAGCAAAACATACAAACTTTGACCCAGAATTGGTAGGAGAGATGCTATTTTTAAAGAAAAACATGAATTTATTAGATACAATATTTTAAGCTAATGAATTTATATGTTATGTATCTGCTTTATAACTTGTAATTTGAGATATTTGCTTTATTATTATAATTCACTTTTTATAACACACAAATCAAATTAAAATATGCTTACTTTGCAACTCTCAATTTGCTATTATGATAATTAATTTATGTGACTCAAATAACTCAAATAAAACTTGAAGAATATTATTATTTGAATGATTTGAGCACTTTTTGAAGTTTAATTTTCAAGTCATAAATTAATATGAGTTTATTCACTAACAGTAACCTTTTTTACTACCCCCATTTAATTTTAAAATACAATACAATATGTATGTAATGGCTAGTATCAATCATATAATTCATGAAACATTAAAAAAAATAGTGTACAAATTATTATCAACATAGTATGCATTAAATTAATGTTGACTATTAACTTCAATACAGTATCTAAAACAATTAAAAAATGTATATCTAACATTTATGAATTATTCTTGGATAATATTTTCACATTCATTAATAATTTGTTACTTAAATTTTTCAATATTATTAGGAGATATTTTAAAAACTTCAGTTTTACGGTATCCTCACAAAAAAAATCATGTGGTGTAAAGTTAGGTGAATGAAAAAGTCACTTATAAGATCCTCCTTGACCTATCTACTGATTAAAAAATTTTTTATCAAGATATTTACAAACATCCTTACTAAAATGAGTAGGTGCTTCATCTTGTTAAAAAATAACTTCAGTTTCAGGAAACAAATTATTCAATCTGGGATAATAATATTCTGTAACATTTCCAAATACTTAGGTTTATTTAAATTTTCTTTAATAAAAAATAGACTAATAATAAAGTTATTTATTATTCCTGCCCAAACATTAATTTTTGTAGATATTGAATATTTCAGCTCTTAGAATATGTTTATTTTCTTTACTCCAATAATGTCAATTATGTTTGTTTACTTTACTATTCAAATAAAAAACTGCTTTATCAGTAAAACAAATACAAAAGATAAAAGGTTTATCATTAATAATAAGTGTTATTAATCTATTACAAAATTCAAGTTACGAATTAGAATCAATATCAAGAAGTTTTTAGTAAAGTTGAAACTTATAAAGATAGAATTTATGAATTTAATTTTTGTTGCAAGTTGATTTATTGATTGTTGTGGATTTTCTTGAAAAGCATTAATAGTAGCATCTTGTTTATTATGTTTAGTTACACTTATTGGATGACCAGAATGATGATTATTTGCTACATTTTCTGTTCTAGTAAATTTACTTACAAGATTATAAATAGTTGCTAAAGTAGATTTATATTTATTGGAATATTTCATATAAAGATATTAGTGGTTTTTTGCAATGAATTTTTCTTAAAATAAATTTTTACAAGTTCTGTATATTTTTAATAGTATAATAAGACATGAGTGTATGATAAAAAAATTATACATTATAATTTCTAATTTATATCAATTATTACTAAGCATCAAAGTGATTATTATCATAATTAAAAAAAGATATTAAAAAGATTACTATTTAGTTATTTTTTATCAACTCAGTATAGTTATTAAGTAAGAAGCAGACAATTACTACTCATTCAGCATGAATCATGTAGGAAGAAATAAGTTAAATAAATATAAATAATACAAATAATATATAATACAGGTTTCACATACCAAGTTTGTACAAACTGACAATCAAATTTGTACATATAGTTAAATTAATACTCTGATTAAATAGTGATATTTCATAATCTAGTAACTATAAATATGTGATTTGGTACTGTTATATTTGTTTTGACAAGATAAACCTAATAGTATCGAAATTATATAAGTATAATTGCTAAATTATGAGATATCACTATTAAATTATAGTATTAATTTAACTATATATATAAATTGATTGTCAGTTTGTACAAACTTGGTATATGAAACCTGTAATACTTGACTAGTCATTAATAATGAAGATTTACAATGTTATAGTGCAGTCAGGCATATTACAAAAAATGAAAATCGATTCTGAATTATTCTATTATAATCTGATTAGCCCACAATCATATTTTTTACTAAAATTCATTGATATTTTCACAAACTTAACAATATTTGTTCACAATTAATAACTAGACACATGAAAAGTAAACCATTTATAGTTTTGTGATCATAGGAGATTCAAGCAAGATCAGCTCTTTGTGTAAAAGTAAATGTGACCTGAAAAACAGATAAATTTGGCATTTTATATTTATATCTCATTTCTTTTTTTTTTATATAAAGTTTTAGTTAACATTCTAGTGATTATGTTCTTTATAAATTTGTACTTATGGCTAACAGTTTGTACTTGTATTGTGTAGAGTTCAGAAATCTTGTATTGAATATTTTTGTGAGCAATACTTCAAATAAATTAAACATTTTGTTGCATATTTTTTGAGTAATTGTTAATAGTTATCAATAATAAGATTCATGCATCTTTGCTTAAAAATCAGAATCTACATAAGAACATATAATAATTGTGAGGCTAGAGATAGATATACATAATGTCTTAAACTTTGCTACATCAAATCTGAATTAATTTTATAAATAAAATTCTTTTTTGTTGAGAAACTTTGATATTGTAAATGATCCAAGTAATAACAGCTAATAAATAAATAGCATTAATAAAGATGTGTGTATTTACTTTATTTTTTGGAGGGTTTTATTTTTGGAATTTTTTTTCATTTTCTTAAAATTTATGATTTGATTGCCAACTAACATGTAATTTACCACAATCAAAAATCTAGAATAATCTAAGAAACATCTAATTTGTGCTTTTTTACTATAATTAGTATGATCTGCATTGCCCAATTTTGGTAATATACCCGACTATAGTGTCTGACAAAAGTTTCTTTGCACCTCTAACTCGGTACAGAGATAAGGTAGATAAATTTTTTTTTATATAAAAATTCATTGCATTACAAGAAAATTTATGTATTGCATAATTGTCTTCAGCCTCAATTAGAATTTCTATAAAACTCCTCATGTTGTTTACTAAATTTTTCATATATTCTTTAGGTAAACAATTCTATTCCTTTGTTATTTCAGCTTTTAAAGTACTAAATTTTTTAATTTTTTTTTGCCAGGTTCACTTTTATAAACCTTCAAATATTCTCATTAAGGTTTTGGTCAGATAACATTGATAGTCAGAGGATAACTTGGACATTATTGTCTTTCTTTAATGCCTTTGCAATTTTTGAACAGTGCTTCAGATCATTGTCCTCCTACAAAATTTAATTAGCACAACCTTCATCAAAAAGGTCTATAATGGAAGGTAGATGGCTGTTTTATACTAGTATGCAGAAAAAGGTTATTTTGAGTTATAGGCAATTTTTTAAAAAATGCATTGTTTTCATATTACACCTGATTCAATATTGATTAGTTGGATGCTACAGGGGTAGTTAATGATTACTGATTATCAATTCATCATGCCGATAAGAATTTGACGAAAAGAAAACAAAAAATAAAAAATAACTCCCAAAGTGACATATAATTATAGGGCAAAGAGGTCATAAAAAGTAATGAAATAATACATTATAACACAAGTATACTTTTGATTTTGATAAATTTTTTTATTTTTATTTTTTCATCCTTTAAAAAAAATATTTTCTTTACATGTACAGCACAAGTACATGGCATTTACTAATTTTTCTCCAAGTTTCTATTGGCTGAGATTATTCACACCAATTTACATATCACTTTTTATTTAAAATGTGACACCTAAGTTAGAGCATAGGGTTAGTGTTAGTGGATGACCTTAACTAAAATTTTGCAAAAAATTTTTTTTTGTGTGTCCAAAAAATAATTTCTTAGATGAAATTTTGAAATAAATGAGACTTTTTGAAAAAAGCAATTGTGTTTTGATCTTCACATTACACCTGATCTTTCATTCTGATTGGCCAGGTTAGAAACTTTAAGAATTAGTAAATGCAAAGGACATGTATCTAGTATTAAAAAATGAAATATGCGAATTTTCTTTTCTAGGTATCATGAGGAAATTGTTTATGAAGATGATATGAACTAATATAAACAGTTAAGTTGCCAACCATACTTGGTAAATGTCACTTACACTATATTATCAAATACAGAAAGCCTATTACACCACATGAATATATATGGCAAAGTAGATCAGACATAATTAAATAGGTGTAATAATAAATAATTTTTTATTATAAATATTGACATATATTTGTTCTGTAAAATAAAAATACACAGATGTTTTTGAATTTAAGCTTCAATATAGGCCACTTTCTTATTATTAATTCAAATAACACTTGTTTTTTATGTTCTTAACAATCTTAGATTCATTATAAATTATCTACTATACTTGATGAAAACCAGATAACATTTTTAAAAGAAATTAAATGATTTTAAGTGTCGCAGTGCTACATAATACCCATGTAACTAGTAATCAAATACATGTTGATCGAATATTATGATCTAATTAATGAATAACCTATATTGAGTGATCATTATGTAATTAGAAAGTCTAAAATAGTGATTGCATAAACAATGTAGTAATCATTATCAATTAGTAATAAATATAAAGCATCGATCTAAATAGGGGAAAGGCTTAGCTTTTGGTTCTATTATCTGAGTTGTTCTTAGTGAATAAACTGTTATCTGTGTAAATACATTGTTGGTGATAGTATCTGGTATGATACACCAGTCATTATTTAATAGCCAAGTGAGTTAAAAACTAATAGCAAAAGTCAAGTAATATACGGTAGTTTGGATAACTATGTGACAGAAAAGACCTGAGTAAGAAAACAAACTCTCGTTAAACTGCATGGTTTATTATTGATAGTCAAGGTGAAGGAAGGTCTTTGTGAAACCCTTTATCAAGAAATAATAAGTGTTGGTAAAAGCGTTGAATATTGGTGTGTGAAGTAAAGCTGAAGAACTTTGTTAGTATTTTGATAATAGAAAACATCATAAGAAACAGAGAGCTTATCTGAAGATGGTGTACGAAAGTAAGCAAAGCCAAGATAGTTTGGCAATAATGATTAGAAAAATTGTGGAAATGATAACTGTGGATGTTATAAAAAACCTGATGATAATGCAAAGAAAAGGTGTTAGATATAGATTACATTTATGTTATGAATACAGAAAACCAGGATACTTGGCTTGTGATTGTTCTGTTCAAAAATTTGGTAAAGGAAATTCAGTAGAAGTAAATGATGTGAGATGGATAGATACTGAAATCATTGGAGAAAGGATTGAACAAATGGAAGAAAAGGTTAAAATCAGTGATGATGTAATAGGAAAGTTGGTGAAAATTAATAGAAAGTTTGCAAAAGCATCAATTAAAACAAGTTTGTGCATGAATCTGATAAGCATAAATTATATAAAAAGGAAAAGGCTTACTTGGAAATGTTTGAATAAGGGATCAACCATTGGTCGAACAGATGATAAAGTTGTTGAATATGTTCTCAGACTTGAGGTTGATGTTGATTTTTTTTTTTTTTGGAAGGTAAGGCCTTGCTCGTATCTTTATTAAGTAATTTTTAAAATAGTAACTACATAGAATTAAACTATATAGAGATACTACTATTCGTATGAATACAAATAAAGCAAAATTACATGCAAGAATAAAGCTCAAACATATTTATCTGCGACCTAAACCTACTATAGTGGTCAAAAGCTCACCTAGATTGTGATAGTTGAGATATAATTTAATGAAATACTATGTTTTATCTAATGTTTGATCCAGAAACTGATTTTTCTTATAGCCTGGCTGGCTGGAGGGCAGGTGCCAGTTTGGAAATGTAAATGATCTGGTAGTCCACATAGGCAAGAGTATGTATAGTTTCTTTAAGTAGGATTTCTTCTATTTAGATTTGGTATTGTATTATTACATCTAGTATAGGGGTATGATAGTTCATATTGTGTTTTCTAGTTGAAGAAGTTAGTACAGTATGGTTTCCAAATCTGTTCATATATCTGTTCATTAATTTTAAGTAAAAGTTCAATAATAATATGTGATGCTGTCTTGTAGGAGATATTAAAGTCCTGTAAAGATTTAATAATAAATTTAGGAATTAAGCCTTTAAGTGTGAGTTCTAAATGATGAGAAGAAGGTAATAGTGCTGAGGGTTCGTTTGTTTGAGTAGATGAGAGATCTAGTTCTAGTGACTTAATATAGTTATTGACAGTAGTTAGAATAATGTTATTAATTTGTGTTGAGTTAGCACATACACGCCAGTGTGAGTGTGAATCAGTTGTACTGCATTGGAAACAATTAGCATTATAGAAAGATGTGGGATAAAGTGTGTAATGATGAAAATAGGTAGGTAGTTCGTTAAGTAATGTTTTAATTTTAAAGGATTTGAGTTGATTGAGCTTAAAGTTAGTGATGTTGTGAGTAGGCTTATGGTTGTAGTTAAAATATAACCAGGTTGATCTCCAGTCGATCTTGTGATTAGTTTGAGACCATTCTTCATTGCGTTTTTGCGAGGACCACATTGCAAGAATGTGTGCTTTACAGATAGATTTCATAAAATATCGTGTAGGAAGTTCAATAGAAAATTTTTCATCTTCACATTGTATAATATGGTATGGGTTATAGATATTTATATAGTTGAAATGCAATTTAGATACTAAAGTATGTTGTTTAGCTAATGAATCCACTAAATTGTTGAAGATATTATCTGTATGGGCTGGAACTTTATGAAGAGTGAGGTTGATTTGATATGATTTAATGATATTGAGAAGAGTATGCCATAGTGGCCAGGCATTAAATTTAAAAAGTTTGTTAGGGTTGAAAGTATAGGAATGAAGTTGATTATATTTAGAAATAATAGATTGGGAATCTGTATAGATATTGATTGTAGAATTACGTGGAGCTGTTGAGATAGCTGCCAATATAGCAAGCAATTCAGCTTTATATAAAGATGGCCAGAGTTCAATTTGAGCATTAAATTGTGATATAATTTGGTTGTTGTTATCAACTTGGACCCAGCCTATACCCATAGTACAGTGTTCAGTACCAATGTTGATTACAGATCCATTGGTATAAAAATTAATTACTTCATGATTGTAGCTGTTAATAGATATTGTTTGAAGTTTAGTAGCTGCTTCACTGGTTTGAAAGATTTGATAAGCAATAGAATTTATCATTGGAATAGTAGGTGGTGTTGGTAAAGTAATGTTATGAGGTGGGTGTTTAATTGCAGTAGAGAAGATAAGATCCATGTAGTTAGCATTAAATCTAAGATGTTTTGAGTGAATTCTTCCAAAGAACTGTGTAGCTGTGATTGCTGATATGTTGACTATACAGGCCATTTTGATTCTGTTAGAGTTGAGATGACATCCTAAACAGGGTTTGCAATTAACTGGTGGTAGTGGATAGCAGTTAGTAGTGTTTAGGTTAAAGTCTGCTTGCTAGTGAGTGATTGAAAACTCTTGGTTGTATGGGTATAGTTTACATATTTTTCCAAAAATGATTTCATCATTATTAAATGTAATTGCCTATGGTTTAAACTTTTTTGGGAATGTTGTGAGTACTAAGAGCAAAGATGTTAGTTTCTGTTTGTTGAAATTGAGGAAGTAAGATACAATCATTTTTATCTGCTAGGATTAGGTCTTCTAATGTATTGAACCAAAGTGGTATTCTGCCTTTGGGTATATGTTTAATTCTAGGTGATATATGTTGCCAGTTTAGCAGATTTATATTGTCTGCTATACAAAGCTGCTCAAGATATAATAACTGTAGATGTCTAAGTTGTTGTTTAAAAATATTATATTTTGGATGTTTGTATAAGATTTGTTCAAGTGATTGTAGGTTGTATTGTATTGTGTGAGGCCAGGAGAAATTAGGGTTAGCTGTTAAGCTAATTTGTAGATGAGAAAAAAGTTGGATAATTTTGCAGTTTAGAGTAGACTTATTTGGTCTATCGATGATAGGATTAGGGTGCTGCAGTATATTTGTGCTAGACTATAGGTTGTTTTGAAGTTGTTGTAATCTAATGCGTATTGTTATTTCTAACAGGTTAGGGTCATTAATATGTATATGAAAGTTGGTAATATGGTGTTGTAATTGTATATCCCAAATATTACGGATATTATATAGATATGGGTTAAGCATAGTGCTATTTGGGATAGATTTGGAAAGATGAGATTTGTGTTTGGCTACTGTAAGGTATTTGGCTAGTATTTTGTTACATATAGTACGAGATAATACTATATTTTGTAGTCTGTATTCTAGAGTAGGTATTATAACTGTATTAATGATATAGACTACTTGTTTGTCCGTAATCTTTTTTGTGTTTGCAATATAGATTAAATGAAGAGTTTCATCTTGTATGAGTTTAATTTGTTCAGTTTGTTTGTTGTTTAATGTAAACCAACATTCTAAATATTTAAAAGGCTGGTTGCTTGATATGGAGTTAAGTATGTAATTGATAAAGGATATAGGTGTAGGTTTACAATTTGTAGCGAATATTGATTTTGTAGGATTAATTTGGAGATTGGCCATTTGATAAAATGACATGGATGTTTGAATGATCAATTCCATTTCTGCCTTGGTTTGTGCAATCCATAATGTATCATCCATATAAGCTAATACAGATGTTGAGGCTTGTGTGTATTGTTTGTGTTTAGAGTATAAGTTTGTATACCAGGTTGCAGATAAAGTGTATCCTGTATAACAAGATGCTACTTTATGAATTAGGGGTCATAATAGATCTTCCAGAACAGAGGGGTTATGGTTTCCCCTTGATCAATGCCATTTTTGACCTGGTAGTTCTTAGTAAGACCTAGGTTAATAATAACTTTGTTGTGATGGTCGGAGAGTAAGTTGGAGATTATTTCGATAAGTTTGGTAGGCATAAGGATGTGTATTAAAGATTTTTTAAAAAGATCAAGGTTAACTGAATAATAAGCTTTGCTCATATCCTGAGATATAAGCCAAAGTTCTTTAGAATTGCAGGAAGCATCCTCAATGATATTGTTGAGAATATGTATAGGAATTGCTGTACTATTGCCTGGAAGAGCAATATAATTATAGAGAGAAAGGATAGAATATTTGGTGAAGATGTAATTAAGTCGATTTGTAAGGATTTTGGTATATAGTTTCTTGATATATTCAAGTAAACTTATTGGTCTAGTGTTGGTTAGGTCTCTATCAAAAATAGGTTTTTTGGAAATTGGAAAAATTATTCCTTCTTTCCATTGTTTAGAGATTTTGTTTGTATTAATGCATCTGTTGAACAGAGCAGTAGTAGCTTGGAGAAAAGTATGACCTGCATGTTTCAGCATTTTGTAGCTAATTCCCGAAGAGCCACAGCTTTGTTGTTAGGTAGTTGTGAATGAGTGTTGGATACTTCCTCAATGGAAAGTTCTGTAAGAGCACTATGGTACCATTCTGGGGCAACATGACTAAGAGGTTCATAGTCAGTTGCCCAGGAGGAATTATAGATATTTTCATTAATTGGTCTAAGTTCTGTCCATTGTTCAAAGTGCTGTTGGATGTGAGATCTAATACTGTTTGTGTCTGTGATAATATTATTGTCTGTTTTAATATTATCAAATTTAACTAGATCCTTGTGACGGTTTAATATACTGTTGATCATAAATTTGGGATTTGTTTGAAGTTTGTCGCATCTTTTAGATATATTATCATTTATTTGCTGCCTAATTTCTTTAATGTTTTCAATATTGCGTGCATGATAAAGTACTTTCTATTCATCATTGCTTGCAGATATCCAGTTAGGTAATAGATCGTAGTTAGTTGATATTAATAGTATGTTTAAATTGTGGGTTGAATTAATGTGATTGATTATAGAGTTGTATTGGTTTGGTATGGGTGTGTGATTTTTAATTGTTGCTTTAATTTGTCAGATAATATTTCCTAATTTTTTAAGATGTGTATGCAAAAGAGAGGCTTTAGGTGAGTAAACATGTTGGAAATTACGTACAGTAAATTTTTTGTTTGGTATATATTGCATAGCAGCAGAAATGACACTGGTTTGAATTTTGTGTCAGGTGGCTTTGAGTGATTTGATGTATAATCAGATGTGGGTATATTGTTGTTTTTGAGATTAGAAGAAACTTGGTCGGTATATACTTGCCATTTTTCGTTATTTATATTTTTTTATATGAATACTCTTTTGCGAGTTTTGGTTGA
This sequence comes from Racocetra fulgida, assembly GCA_910592135.1. Lineage (NCBI taxonomy): Eukaryota > Fungi > Glomeromycota > Glomeromycetes > Diversisporales > Gigasporaceae > Racocetra > Racocetra fulgida. Next base: position 1,821 of record CAJVPZ010002439.1, on the reverse strand, counting down.
TGTATGTAGTTTTCCAGAGAGTGCATATGGAAAAGTCCATGTTGAAGTTAAGATTAAATGATCACTTCTGGTGCTTGTATGTAGATCATCTGTTTGGTATAAAGTAAGGTATCGAAGGATAGAATGGTTTGCCCAGATATAGTCAATACTACTCTGGAATCTGCTACTTTGCCAGGTTACAGTAGAGGATTGGGTATAAGCTGCCAGGTCATACATATTGTTAAATTGTAGGAAGTGTAGTAGCTTGTATTTAATAGATGCTAATTGTGTATTGTCATTTGTAGTATTGAAATCACCCATGACAAAAGGTTGTAGATTGTTAGAAGTTGCTTCTTGTATCCACTGGATGATGTTGATTGAGTTTCAAGTTGTAGTTGTGAGTCATTAGATAGTAGATATGTAGAGATAATTCTAAATCTAAAGTCATATCTAAAGAGGATATCAATAGCGACTGCATATTCTGGAGCTGTAAGAATCTTATGAACATGTGGTTTAAGTCTGTTATTTAGCATAATTGCTGTACCTGCTTTAGATTCATCTGTGCATAACCAGTAGTATGTGAAGTTTTTGGATTTTTGAAATTTGGCATGAGCATTTGATTGAGCGATTTTGGTTTCAGTGATGCTTATAATATTGAGGTTGTGAGATAGACAATAATCCTCTCAAATTTGTTGTTTTAAATCTGTATTATATCCACGTACATTGTGTGTACAAATGGATAGATTAAGTGGTTGGGTTTGAGGTTTGTTATTTGAGTTTGTTAGGTGGTTTGTATTAAAAGAGGCATTGGTTGAAGCTCTTGTTGTAAAGTGTGATGGTGGCTGTATATTATTAAGTAATTCTATTGAAGAAGGTCCAGGTATGGATGCTAGATCTGGTATAAAGAGGTCTGGCAAAGTATTAGGTGTTAGGTATTTAGGATGGGATCTTAATGGTGTTTGATAATATATTGGATATTGGTCTGCTTGTAAAATAGTGTGGTCTTTTAGAGGTTCGAACTCATTAGGAAGGTATATATGAGCTTCACTATAGTCTTTTTTAATAGAGATAATTGTCTTATATTGATGTTTGTTAGTTGCATATGTAATCTTTTTGTAGTAAGTAAGGAATGATTCTATAGTTTGGGGGTCTGGAAGTGTAGGTAAGGATTGACTAGAAAGGTATTTATTATAACAGGTATTAGGATTATGGTTAGAGTTAAATGTTTGATTGATTAACAAGTCACAGGGTTTGGATGGTATTGGTAGTGGCTTGTTCAGATTGTCTTTTACAAGGTTATTCACCATATACCCGGCTCTCACAGTTTCCAGATTTTCTGTAGTCTTCTCTGTACATTGAGTCTGACCATCATAAACCCAGAAATCTAGGTAAATAAGCTTTCCCGCCTGTCTACTTACATCATTCTTTTTACTAACTACTGTGGATGTATCTTTTGGTAAAGTGGCAGCTGCATTCATGAGTTTTGTAAAAGACAAGATTATTGAAAAGAAGGTTGGGATTCATTGAAGAATAAAGTTTCTTCAATAGAAAAAGGTGTGGTAAAATGCATATTAAATTTTTTAACAAGAAGTTGTTCAGCTTTTGGATAAGCTGTTTCTTTAAAATATTTTGCAATTTGTGGATAATTTAGTTTCTTATCTTTAGAGGCATAGTAAGTTATAACTCTTGCTAAAAGTTCAGTGCTGATAGGTTTGAGAGTAAGTGTATCTATAGCTTGTTGTCTGCTAAGTTGGTCTATGTTGTGGTTTTGTGCTGCGATTTTTTGGTAGAAGGCAAGGTATAGATAGAAATAGTAACTGCAGAGTTTGTGATTAACTGTTT
>CAJVPZ010002438.1:0-12422 GCA_910592135.1 Racocetra fulgida | reverse complement strand
TTTCCTAACACCTGATTAAGCGGAGAAAATTTAAGCTCAGTTACGTAACTTTTTTTTAGGGATGCACTAGGAAGGTTAAGCAGGTTACATCACCTGGAAATTTTGTGCACTGATGCGAATTGCTGCTGCATTAAGATTCGCACAAGCACTCCAATAAGTTACGGTGTCGGAATCTATGAATCATTGATGTCGGCCGAAATCAGAAACTTATCGATTGGTCTTGGGCAATTTTTTCATTTGTTCCAAAGTTTATGTAATTCCACGTGAGCAGTAATGTCGATTCAGTAATTTTGCCGTCAATTATACCCGCAGGTGACACGGGTGATACACGCCCAGGTTTCTAAAGCATTCATTTATCGTTAATTCTTGAATGTTAAAGGAATCGGGTTTCATCCCGGTTCTAAGTATTGTCCATAAGAGTGTGGCCACCAGAAATCCCACATACACTAGTTCCCTAGTGAATGTTATTTTCTCGAATAAGCCAAGAATGGTTTCCTTAAACTATCATTAGCCTTAAACTATCATTAGGGTAACTTTTTACACTACCCTAAATTTATGACGTAATTATGATAGATATTTAATGTGAGTTAAATCATTTGACTATAAAAAATATATTTATAAGAAGAGATGAATTTTCACGTAAGAGAGATAAATTGTGTGTCGACAAACGAAAACAAGGAATTGTGAGTTTTCCGAAATTAAAAATGTGATTTAACACACCATATAATTTATGTTGTGCGTAATTTAAATTTATCAAGAATCGGATCAGAAAGCGGAGCCGGCAAAAATCGAAATTGCTGGTTTTCGCTTGGCAGCACTCAATTTTAACAGTAAAAAGAGATGGTTTTAAGTTGAGGAGATGGTTTGACGTGATAATCATATTAGTTTTATTGTTTTGGGCAGTTTAATAAATGTGTCATATGATTGACGTATATAATCAAATATATAGTAGGTAATTCGGGGGTTTTTAATTTTTTGCACAATTCCAAAAATGCGCCCGAATGTGATTACAGTCGATTTCGAGGTTCGCTGTAATTTACTTAAAAACCAAGAAAACAGGACCATTTAATGTCCAGAACTAAGTCAGTGGATCCTTTGCAGGATTGATTGGATCGATAACTTTAATCCAACACTATTCTAATTTACTTTCATTTTTTGCTTTTTTTTCAAGGATTGGCAGCAGGCATTTCCATTACGCAACTATATACTTATTAAAACGTGAAGATCAGACATTATTAATGACCATTTGTTTATGAAACAAGGTGTCTATGAGATTAAATAAATACGTGCTATTTTTTATCATAAGTAACGCCGGTGAAAAACTAGACTTCGGATTTTCAAGTTTATTATTATTATACTTGACAGATTCAGCAATGACCAGAGACGTCTAATCACGCATCATATATGTAATAGGTCAATACCGTATGTCAGATGTAAACTTATACCCTGGTCACTATATCAAGATCGCAGGGCATAAGTAATAGTTATATCCTGGGCAGTTGGGTATAAGCGGGGCCGAAAGTCCCGCTTATACACATAGTGCCCAGGAAATAACTATTACATAATATTTGGGCAGACATCAATAAAGAAATTTAATATCTTAACTTTTATAGCTCATATTTTGATAAATTTTGAAATTATTCTAATAATTTAATCATTCAATAAAGATCGGATCTAAACTTTAACAGTTTCGATATTTATGTAATATGTTAATTTTTTTTAAAAAATATTAATCTGCTTTTTTTCTATAACGATAGCAAACGTAGAAGAAAAAAAATGGCATTTGCATAAATATATTTCCAAATTGATTGATTAATTAATTATTGATTTATTTTATGGATCATTTATAAGAAGAAGCATTCAATTATTTATTTTTGCAAAGAAAAACAACTCAATTATGAAAAACCATTATTCATCCAAAATGGTACCTTAACTTATTGTTAATTTTATTTATTACATTACAAAATCTCTTAATTATTAATGCTCAATTCGAAGCGATAGCGAATTTTGGAATTATTAGAAATCGAGATAAATTTAATTATTTAAGCTATTTATGAAATGAAGAAAAAGGAACAACATTTAACAACCTATTCGAGAGCTTGTATTAAGTTGCGATGAGATCTATAATAAAATGGTTTTAACAACAACAGTTTAGTTGATGTTCTTAGTGCGGGTTTTTTGATGAAAATTATAGATTAACCTAAGGACAAAGTGGTAGACTATTGGTGGAAATAAATTTTTAATGGATTTGATTATGATTCTTTAATACTGTAACAAATCAAGAAATCAGGTAAGGAATCATATAGTATTCCTTGAATTATTTGTTGCGGGCTTTTCGTCCCTGACTACTATAACAGGTATCAACTTATTAGTATGTCTACAAATCATAATGGTATCCTTCTTACAGGAACTCATAATATATACTTGCGTTCTGCCCCTGTGATAATGGTGGACCAGTGTTTCAGCACAGAGGTAATGCAGTCGGTATGATTGTACGTGAAATCTTCATCTGGGCACTAGCGTAATTACACCAATAATCACCTTTATAGAAACTAGCACGATTTTTATGACTATTAAATCCAAACTACCTCTTATCCCTTAAATTGTAGAGTTTAGCAGGCAAATTTGCCTGCTTCACTATTATAAATTTGTTTCATGATCTATTTTTTTAATTATTTAAAACATTTAAATAAATTTTGATATAATAATTTAAAAATAAAAATTATATATATTTTTGCAATATTTTATTTATATTATAGAAAAAATGTTTGAGCTATTTAAAATATGTAACTTTAAATATTGGTTTTAAAATAATAATTACGTACTGTATTTTCGCGTAATAACGCGCATGAGTGTTATTTTGAAAATCATGCCACCTAAAATAACATGCATGACTTCAAAATGACACCCATGTGTGTCCCAAAAATAACACGCATGCTTAGATCAAAGTAAATTGACTGACCACATAAATATCATCCTATGTCGGACGACCAAAATAACGCGCAGAGGGGGCTTATTATGTAATTGCTTATACATTTGATCAATGATAACGGTCGGATGTGAGTAATTAAACAAAAAAAAAATAAAGTATGTTCTTGGGGAACTTTATTTTGACCCGGGTTAAAGTCACCCAAACTATTACTAATACTATAAATTTCGGTCACATTATCAAGTTTATAGCTTAACTTTAACCCGGGTGAAATAGAATCCTTATTTTTATTTTTTTATTTTTTTTACTAAAAATAAAATAAAATCTCAGTATTAATTTTATACGTCTCTAAGGTTTTTCTTTGACAGCACTTACATATTGCCGAAACTATTTCGGCTTATTCGAAACTAGTTACGATATAATTTCGACTCAAGTTTCGACCACATGCATAGGCGGAATCCATATACAGCCAACCCACTAAATGCAATTTCTCTAAATGTATAGTTTATGAAAAACCTACCTAAATGCATGGTTCTACTTGACTCTAACTCACATGATACTTTAAATTTTTTTACCTCCACCAATACAATATCTTTCTAAATGCAAGATTTGCCAATGTTTTGTATAGTTCCCACATATAGGTTCTTGGCAAACAAAAAATTGACAGGAGCTAAAGTTAACACTAACCTAATGCGGTTAACTTGTCGATACACTCTATAGTCAAATGCCTCAATTGTTTACATATGTTATGAAAAAATATAAACTATACTTTTGGTAAAATTTGGATTATTAGTTATGAGAAAATCAATAAGAAAATCAATATCAAATAAATCAATCATTTTATGTGTATTATTGATCTAAAGATTGAATAGTCGAAGTAAAACACTTTATTGAATCCACTTGAAGATTTAATTTCAGGATTCTGATTTTCATAGATTTGTTCAGAAAAGAGTTTTTTGTAGTTGGAATTGAAACTTTATGCAAGGGGTCTCTTAAAGCGTTTCATAGATTGCGTTGAAATGAGATAACTTGACCTGGATTATTTTTGAATCACTACCTTCCTAATTCTTTTAATAGTTGTTCTAAATGATTGGTGAAGTATTTGAAACATTTCCCCAGGCAAGAGAGAGAGTAAATTCACAAAAGCACCAATTGTAAATATTGTCGTTGGAACTATCCAAAGTATTAGCCTCTCAATCAAGTAATGCGCGATGATCACAAGTAAAGGGGTGTTGACAACTGTTAGAATGTTAGTACAGCACAGGGTTACATTATTCATTTTCAGTGATTTGTGCGCCTTTACCACCCTTACCGTTACTAACTTAAATATTATTGAGGCAAGTTACAGGTCACGCGGTTGAAGATCAGGCCATTTCGAGAGAATACCTATGGTGCAGGGCATCTGTCACATCACGAAATAATTGTTTGCAATAAAAGTTTATCTTTTAATAAATATTTTTTTTTATAAACAAAACTTAGTTTATTTTAAAAATAGTTTACTATACGTAGAAGTTATTAATATACTATAGAAGGAAGTTATTAATACTATGATTTTAGCACTACGTATTATAAAAATTATAAAAAATTCAATCAATTTTATATAAGTAATGATCTGCAAAATTTTGACCATACCGATACTAACATTATAATAACCCATGTTATATAATATATCAAAAACAGGAAGAAAATTGGTATCACGGAGAGTTCTTATTGGGCATTATTCTGTTTTAACGAAATAATTTTTGACACCAGATCTTCAAAGGAGAAAATTTCATTTTCGTCTGCTGTATCACGAGGATACTATTTTCGCACGGGTTAATATTACCAAAGTTAGAAATATATAATATATCCTTGGCTTAATTCAGAAAAGGCGATAGTACAGTATCGAAATAACAATCATCAGTGCATTAGGTTGATTCCCCTGTGTGTTATTTAGAATACGCCCATATGCGTTATTTCGAGATAAAAAATTTGATATAAATCTGTCAACATATTATATGATATACGCGTTATTTTTGGATGCTTAGAATGTATTTTAAATTAACTTTACTATTTTTAAAAAAATCCAAGTTTCGAAACAATTTCCATGCTCGTTTCGAAATAATGTCCATGCTCGTTACTTCTAGATTTTAATGATCACCAATAGAATTAATAGTATTACACAGGAAAGAAGATAATCCAACACTGATAGGTATATTAAGTTACTTAAAAATTCGACATGACAAAACAAACGGATCTTGATACGCGAGAGGCACACCCATGATCATGTGGTGTACATACAATTGTTTAATTAAATTTGCTGCTTTATCATTAGTTTAAAATTGGTTTTTATTTTTTTTTTTTTACGGTGGTATATGGCATAAAATGTAAATAAATTTTATACGTAAGAAACTTGCGATACAAACTATTTGTAAATTTAACCTTGCCAATGGTTTATGTTTATTATCGATTTTATCCAATAAAATTATAACCTACAAAATTATATTAAAATGTGACCAATAATAAAAAAAAAAACCGTTTATATTAATAACGATTAATAACGATGTGCAACAATGTGGAAAGTTTAAACAAATAATTCTGCATTATGTCGATTATTTTTTGCTTATAATTGAATTACCTAATTTTAATAAATTATAAAATGAAATATTTTTGATTTCTACATATATTTCCCATTATATATAAATATATGCGGTAAGATTTTTTTTACTGTGGCGTATTGAGTTTATCCAAAACAAGGTATATTCTCTGGCAACTTTAAGACTACGTATTAATAAATAAGACAAGGCCTCGATGCATATATACAAACAAGGATCACAAATTTATTACTACTTACCTGCATATTTTATCTATCATTCGTCCTCCTTAATATATGCATGCTAGGTATATACTGTATGATAAAAATTTAATTTATTGCTAGGAATTTTTATGCATATGTATGCAATAAAATAAGTCAAAAGGTGTTTCATAACAAATCAAATGTTGCTTTAATGCTAGGATACTATTTTATCAGCAATATGCGAGAAGGTTATCGACAATATGCGAGAAGGCGTGTGTAATGTCGCGTTGTGCTGAGTGAGATCAAAAAAAAATAATAAATAGGTTGAATTTTCTCATTTATAAATACATTTCGATTTAGATTTTCTTCTTTTCGTTGTAAATAATAATATCAACAATAAAATTAGATAGAAATTATAGAAATTATAGATATGAAAAAACGAATGAGGACTTTAAATCTTATTCATTTATATCTATGCTTATTATGTTTTGCATGGCAGACATATTGTGGTGTGGTTATGCCTCCTCTACCACACCAGGACGTTGTCAAAAATGCGTACATTGTTAAGCATGACTTCACCGATGAATCAGGATTAATGAATGCCTGCAAACGTCAAAACGCAAATTGTAAACCTCGCCTGGATCTAAGCATGATAGGCGCGACATCAGTTACGTGTGATAGTGAAGATGATATTCACAAACTCTGTATGGCTAGTGAAATTAAGTCCGCTCAACCGGTGGTAAGTTCATATTGAATAAATACTAGAAATAAAAAAATTGTTTACCAAATATAATCTATATTTAGGTCAAATTGGCACCAAACTCACTTCGGGTATTTTTTGCTGATAATGTTACTGGAGTTGCTGCAACTATATCAAATTTAAAGTTTACTGGCGAGGGCATCAAGGTAATCATCTAGATTTCGCACAAATTGGTTATATTAATTTGTTACTTTTTAATTTTTTGTTAATCAAATTTTGGTACACATAACAGGTTGGTATTATAGATAATGGAATTGATTTAAATCATCCGGCTTTTGGTGACTGTGATGGGACTATTGGGGGTCCTGGATGCAGAGTTCAATTTGGTTTTGATTTTATTGGAAATGGTACTCCTGAAAATCCTATGCCTAATCCTATCCCTCAAGAAACTTGTGATGGCCACGGAACTCACGTGGCTGGTATAGTTGCTGCGGATGATCATGTTAAAAATTTTACGGGTGTCGCTCCCAAAGGTAAGCTATTATATGGGATATTCCAGTTTTTCTAGTATCTAATACTAACAATTTTAATTTTTTTTTTTCTTATAAAAATTAGCAACGCTTGGCATATACAAAGTTAATAGTTGTGATACCGGAACATCAGATGATATTATTATCAAGGCAATGCAGAGAGCTAAGGAAGATGGAATGGATGTCATTAATCTTTCTCTTGGTCATAATTTTGCTTCTTGGCCGGAGGACCCTCTGGCAATTGCGGCTTCTGCATTAGCGGATAGTGGTATAATCACCGTTATTGCTGGATCTAATAGTGGGGATTCAGGCATCTTTACCCTGGGTTCACCGGATTCTGGAAACAACGTCATTACGGTCGGCTCTACTGAAAATTTCAAGTTCTTTACTTTCTTCTTGACCTTGAGCACTAATCCATCAAGAAAAATTAGTATGTTTCAATTATTTTTATTCCGTTATTTAATCTAAATTATTTGGTCAGAATACTTAGTACTTTTTTTTTTTTTTTTTGATACTAAAAGTTTATTCAACAACTCGAATTACTCTTCACTATGGTTTGTTCGGTCCACTTCCTATTAAACCAACAAGCGACGTACCTCTTACAGCAGATGATGCCTGTCAACCTATCTCCGAAAATTTTGATGGTTTCATTGCTTTAATCGCACGAGGCGGATGTAGCTTTAATCAAAAAGCCGGCAACGCTCAAGATGCGGGTGCAGTTGGTGTAATCTTTTACAATAATAACCCAGCACAATCATTTGCGATAGATGTAAATTCAACAAACCCGGCTGCAATGATTTCACAGGATGATGGATTATTCATTTTAGATCAAATTATCAGTAATCCCTCGGTAACTGTCTCATTTCCAAATGAAACGATTATTGCTGACTCGCAAATTGGTGGTCAACCTCTAAATTCAAGTGGAACGGGCCCAACTTTCGAATTGGACACGAAACCAGACTTTTTGGCTCCCGGAGGTCGTATGTTTAGCACTTTTCCCATAGCTTTTGGATCATATGCAACATTATCTGGTAAACTTTTTAATAACTAATGTATATTTAACTTTAAGATTATTATCATTCTAACACAATTTCACATATTAATCTTAATTAGGAACATCATTTGCCGCAGCTTATGTATCTGGAGCTTCAGCACTTTTTTTACAGGCAAGAGGAAAAACCGATCCGAAACGTCTTCGAGACATTTTTCAAATCACCTCAAAACCACAAGAAATGAAAGACCTGAATCAACAATCACTTGGCATGCTTCACTCAGTATCTAAACAAGGCGGTGGTGTTATTAATGTTTTCGACGCGATAGAATCCGAAGTTGTAATTACACCCGGAAAATTAGCACTTAATGACACACCACATTTTAATGGAACTGCTTTTTTCCAAATTACAAATATTCATCGTGATACCGCAGAATTTGTTATTTCTCACAGACCTGCAGCTTCAGCGAGAGGATTTTTCGGTGGACAATTAGTTCCATTAGCTGATACGTTATTTGACCCGTTTTTCGCTACAGTTGAGATTTCACCTTCGTCGATTAGATTAGGACCTGGAAAGTCAACTACAATTAGATTACGTATAACACCACCTGCTCAATTAGATCCTCAAGAATTTGGAGTATATTCCGGATTCATAGTTGTTAAAAAAATCGGTAAAAATGATCACGGCGATGATCACGATGATGATCACGATGATCACGGTAAAGGTCACGGTAAAGGTCACGGTAAAGATCACGAAAACGATCACGATAAAGGTCACGGTAAAGGTCCCGGTAAAGGTCCCGGTAGAGATCACGATAAAGGTCACGGTAAAGGTCACGGTAAAGGTCACGGTAAAGATCACGAAAACGATCACGATAAAGGTCCCGGTAAAGGTCCCGGTAGAGATCACGATAAAGGTCACGGTAAAGGTCACGGTAAAGGTCCCGGTAAAGGTCCCGGTAAAGGTTCCGGTAAAGGTCACGACGAAAACGATCACGATAAAAATCACGGTAAAGGTCACAGTAAAGGTCACAAACGTTATAAACGTTTCGATGAGGATAGTGATAATAATAATGACGATTTTGAAAATAATGACGATTTTGAAAATAATGCCGATTTTGAAAATAATGATTTTGAAAATAATGACGATTTTGAAAATAACGATGGTCATAAAAACAATAATGATAATAACGGTGATCGTGAAAACAATAATGATAATAACGGTGATCGTGAAAGCAATAATGATTATGAAATCAACGATAAAGGTCTTAAAAACAAAGATAAAAATCGTCAAAACAACGAATACGTAGTCCCGTACCTCGGTCTAAAAGGCGATCTTCGTACATTCCCAGTGTTAGGTTTAGATCCTGCAACAAATTCTCCATTTATAGTTGACAATAGAGACGGCAACCAATTTTTCGATGAAAACGAAAGTGCAACATTCACATTTGAAGACGATAGTTTTCCAACTTTAGTTTATACAATGCTTTTCGGATCACCATTAATAAGGGTAGATTTGGTTGAGGCAGGTACTAATAATATTGTTGGTATAGTATTCCAAGATACCTTTGTACGCAGAAATGATCAGTTCAATGGCGATACATCTTTCTTTGATTGGAACGGAACGGCCTTACAAGATGGTTCTACTACACCGACACCAGTAGAAGACGGGTCATATCAATTCATTCTTAATGCTTTACATGTGTTTGGAGATCGTAATAATGATGCCGATTTTATGAAGTGGCGTTCTCCAATTCTTGTGGTTGAAAGGGGTTAATTTATGGGAAAACTATCTTAATATCAAATGGTTACAAACTCATAAAGATGGTTCAAAAAACAAAAAATTTTTTAGGGTAATTAATATAATTGCCTAAAAAAAAAAAAAAAAAAAATAGATTTATAAATAGATAATCATAATTTTTATTTTTTCATTGTATTTATATGAGGCCAAGAACAATGTGGGTAACTAAAAAGATCATGTCTGCTACGTACGAATAGTTCAACAATCACAAAATTAAATCAAATTTATTAGCAACAGTGGTAAAAAAAATTAATAGCAGATCTATAATATAGTGCATATATTTACAAAATTTTAAATTATTTTTGTTTAAACTCATCATTATTTAATAAAAAAAAACTTGTAAAAATATAATATATTTAAAATTTTTACCAAAAAATTGTAAGTTGTCACTATGGGAAAAAATTATATTGTTCATGTAAAAATAGTCAATATTCTTTGACTTTTCGTATATTCTCGAAATAACGGCTTCTGCGCTTGAAAAAACGGTTTGTTTTTCAAATCATGAAGAAAATCAAGTTTTTGAGTTTTATTTTATTTTTTTGTTAGTCAATCTTCACGATTATCATGTGCAAAGATTATTATAAAAGTTAAACAAATCATACTGTATAAGCAGAATTATTATAAAGTGCGCGTTACTTTCAAAACTAAATACTGGTATACAATTTTTTAGAGGGCATGATTTTTGAAATAGCGCCCATACCCGTTATTTTGGGAATTTATGGCACATAAATTATAATGGAAAGTTAGAATTTCCTTTTTGAAAATAACTTAGAATAACCGGCGGTGATCATCACCGGTGTATAATTAGCCAATAACGATAAACTAAAAAAAGATTTTATTTCATTTACTTTCGGGTTAGGGTAAGGCCTGGGATTTTAGCAAGGTATTAAATATATGCAAAATTTAACAAGGAATTTTTTTTGTTAGAACGTTGAAGGTAGTTTCATAGGCGAATTCTTGAGATATTGACATTTCTTTAAAAAAAATTTTTATTTTTGTTACACAAAATAATTTACACGTTACACCTGATCCTGCAAATTTATTGGTTAATTATATACCAGTGATCATAAAAATATTCTTTCTTTTTTTTTATGATTATTTTTTCATTTATTATTTGTTATTTCTATTTTTTTTTTATTAGAGGTTTGCCCATGTGTGTGATGCTGTATATATATTTTAGATAGCTGTCTCACAAAATTTTTTCCACTCCTTGTAATAATGATCAATTGAATTTCAGGATTAGATATAATATGATAATTAAAACAAATGTGTTTTGTTTTCTAATTAAAAGGTTATATACAAAATTAAAATTAAGAAAATCATATTATAGTTAGGATTAGGACTAGGATAATATAATACTTATAAGTAAAATTTTACAAGAAATATTTCATTAGACCACAGAAGGCAGTTTTCTAATTAAAATTTAAAGCTATTCTTGTTTTTTTGCTTTCATCTTGATTTTCACATTATACCTGATCCTAAAATTTGATTGGTCATTATTACAAAAAGTGTAAAAAATTTTGTAGGACAGCTAGAGGCTTTTTGTATATATAGTAGTCACCAAAAGTAAAGATCATCTAAAGTAAAAATAAATCATGTAACTATCAGCTAATCAAATTATAGAATTCTGATAATCGTCAGTAAAGTAATACAAGAAAGAAAAATAAAAAATTTAAAAAATACAAAAAATGATAGTCAAAACCTACCTTGAATAAGTTAAGCAAAAATGGTAGTAAATTATATATATAACTATCTAAACCTAATCTAACTCCTAATCTAAGATAACTCTAATCCTAAAGTTAATTCAAAAATACTAATTTTATAATATGCAGCATGGTGAACAAACTTAAATTTAGTAATGACTATTACAATTAAATAAAAAAATTTTTTACTTTTTATATGTTAATTGGTGATTTGCCACTCAACCAGAAAGTGCTCATAGTATAATATGATGTGGTTTACATATAGAAATTAGAGTTTTCTGAATGTGGCATGCTTACATCTAAAACTTTTTTTTTGTACTAAGTTAATCACCTTTGGGCCTCTAATTGAAGTTGTAGAGCTCATTGAGACAAATCTAATGGTAGTTAAATCATCAAAATCAGCTTGGTGAATCATGAGATATCTTCGAAAAACATTTTGTCAACTATGTAAAATTTTCTCTTTTAACAATAGTAACACTAAGAGAATTTTACATAGTCAGCGAAACATTTTTCAAAGATATCTTGTGATCTACCAAGCCGATTTTGACGATTCAACTACCATTAGATTCGTCTCAATGAGCTTTACAACTTCAATTAAAGGCCCCAAAGGTGATTAACTTAGTACAAAAAAAAATTTTAGATGTAAGCACGCCATATTTAGAAAATCTTACTTTCTATATATAAACCGCATCACGTTACACTATAAGCACTCTCTGGTTGAGTGGCGAATCACCAATTAAAATACTTTTTATTCTTGTAATTTTTTGAAAACCTATCAATTAAATATGTTTTTTTAAAAAAAAAAAGTAACAGAAATAGCTTCTTTTATGTAGGTATTATTTTGCTTAGGCTTTTTCTTTCTCTATAACTAATAGTAGCTAGTCTTAAATTAGTTTATAAATAGTAAATTAAAAGGTGATTTGCTACACTTAGGTGGTTATACAAGATATAATAGATAGTTCAAATTAATATCATCTTGATACAAATCTGTA
>CAJVPZ010002437.1:0-12422 GCA_910592135.1 Racocetra fulgida | reverse complement strand
AAGCGATTTTTGGTAAAACGAACGTTTGTTTTGAAATTTCCTGATCGTGTTACGTTACACCAAATCATGATTCGTTACTGGCTAATCTTCTGTCGATCATCATGTGACTGCAACATTTTTCAGGCGATACTGGGGTAGTTTCGATAAGGAGATAAATCACGTGTTGCTGTGTCGGTAGTTATCCCCGCGATTTAACCCCTGTTGGAAGGTTAGCCCAGGTTACACGGAGAGCTAAAAAGTTGCAACATTCGATGACGATGCAAAATTCTAAGATAATAATACACTTGCATTAATATATACAGTCATCTTTTAACAGTTTTGCGAATCAGGCAATATTAGATAAAAGAAGAAGTGATAAAAAGTTCTCGTCCCGAAACAGCCGGGTCGTACGCTCCCGCAGGTCTCGAACTGTGAGCTACCCTGTGAAAGAATAACCCCTATCGATTTTCTAAAATCATCATTTGTGTTACCAGATCTACATACGTACTAAATCAGATTCATATTTAAAATGGAATTCGGTTCATCATAAAAAAATCAATTAGTTTACAGTAGACCCATATAACCTTGGATACGATTATCATCCCAGGATGGTATTATGAAAAAGGAATTGGAGTTAAAAAGGATGAACATAAGGCATTCATCTATTATCAAAAATATGCAAATATGGTAATTCTAGTGTCTTGGAAGTTGTTATGAAAAAGGAATTAGCGTTAAAAGGGATGAACATAAGACATTCATTCACAGTATTATCAAAAATCTGCAGATATATGAGTAATGCCACTGGAATGTAGAATCTTGGATGTTGTTACAAAAAAGAAATTGGAGTTGAAAACGATGAAAAAATAAAAACATTCAAGTGGTGCATGAAGGCCGCAAAGGCGGGTGATGTCGATGGAATACGTAAAGTACATTTATGATATCTATATGGAACTGGAGTAACTAGTGGCTAACCATTGTATAGAATGTAGGTTATACACGTATTTAAATAAATATGTTTATATTTGGCACAAGTTTACTAATTTATATAAAAAGGAGACGAACAAATAATTTTAACGACTAGAAAGAAATATTGAGCGATGAGAGATATTATCAACTATTATTGATTCCATACGATGAATTCAAAGAAGTTTGTAACGGTGAATTTTCAACAGTATATCATGTAGAATGGTCGTGCAATCTTTTCATAAAATCGAAAATTGCACTTAAATTGCTACATCAAATTATGATGAATTTAAGGTAATTTTACTATTACAGTATTTAACTATTCAATTATGTGGCTAAATAATTTATTTGGTTAAAAGCATATAGTAGGATCGCGTACGAACATCCTTCATCTCTAAAAATTTCATGGAACAACACAACAACCGGTCTCCATATAATATATTCTTAAACTTCGAATCAAAAGGCTCTTTACGAGATATCCTTTAAGATGTATCTTGAATGAAATGGAAACATAAATCAAAACTATTAAATTATATTATTTCTAGTCTTGAAGCAATTCATTCTCGAGGATATTTTCGGTTAGATTTTAAACGTTTTACAAGACGATTTTCGCAGTGCGTACATCTCTGATCTGGAACTATCAAAATTTGATTCCTAACAAAAGAAGCACGGAATTCTGAAGTTCTGCCCCGGAAATTCTAATTGGTAAAGCATCTATTATAGCTTTAGATATTTATTCATTTGGAACGATAATAGAGCCGAAACACTCTGTGAAGCTTTTATAAAATGGCAAAAGGACAGAAATGTTTGTTGGAATTAAAAAATTCCGTATTAAAACTCGAAACATTGAAAAATCATATTTAGACACATTTAGTAGCGTAAGCAAATTTATTCCGTATAGTGGGGTCAATTTATATATTGGCGAAGAATTACAGAATCTGGCAATCGATGGTACTGATTTGGTCTTTTTTATGATTGTATACGGATTTTTCTTTTTTTTTTCTTAAAAAAAAAATACATATATATATATTCCATGTGGGATTTTTTTTGTTTTTATGCTAGGTATCAGAACCGTCTAAAATCTGTTTAATTCAGCCGACATTAAGATATACTTGGCCAGGAGCGATAATTTATCTGTAACTAAGGCAAATTCTGCGTGTGGTTAAAAAAAAATTTGCGATGTGATGAGCTGTTTTTTAACGTTTTCTGCAAAATTCTGTGATAGAGTAAATCCGTTAGTTTAGTGTTGATCCGGTGAATTAATGTGGTTAAAGACGTAAAATATGCAAATATACGTATTTTACTTCCATATTAGAAACCTCCTAAAAGACTAATAAATTTTTCGTTTGTGTATTTAAATGCGCTTATTTTAATTAACTATTTATTTTTGTGTATAACAAATACATAATAAGAAAATTTGTAATTTATTTCTTTTAATTTGTTGACTTATAAAAATTTTTTACAATGTTTTGATGTGGTACACACACTGATATGATTAAAAAGTCTTCCTAATCTTATAAGATTCTTTAAAAACAAAATTTTAAATTCAAGGAAATGTTTCCTGTGATATACTAGGTGAATTTTAACGTTTTTATTACGGTCATTTTGACCTGGGTAAAATAGAGTTTGCCTTAAAGCATCGTCTCACATATCTCTTTGATAATGATTTGTTTTTTTTTTTTTTTTAGACAAGCCGGAGGCTATTTTATTATAATAATAGATGGTGTAGTACCGGTTAAAAAACAAGTAGTTGGCCAAGAATGGGCCAGGGCGGCATAACATCCCGAAAAATTGCAACAAATATTGCGCTGGGAGTCACCATAGGATTAATAAGCCGGTGGTTTCCCACCTACCGAAGCAAGCCGGCTTTGAGTTGAGACTTACAAGAATTGCTAGCGCTAGTAGGAAAATGAAATGGTAGAATCACGTGGTCATCTGCAGGTGAGTTGGGTGGGTCGAGAAATTCGTTTCTGGGTCAGTGTATCTGCATTTTCTGGTCTCTGATATGCATGAATTTGACGCCGTATTGTTCCTGCAATGCTGACATATGTCGAGGCATTACTCGCATATGATTCTCGGCTTCAATCAGTTTCCTTTTATATTGGGTCCCGTGTGGCTGCCTCTCTTTTCGTTCACATGAACTACTATCACTTCCATGGATTTGTAAGATTATCATCGATCTATTTGTTGTAATAATCATATAGGTGGGAAAATTTTTCATAGGCTTAGTTTTGTCATCGTATTTTATTATGAAGATCATTACTACATTATTATGTCGAAGTTATTACTTCATTTTCGGTAATCGTTATTTTTACATATTTTGTAAATAGTACATTTTCCCTTATAATATGTAATTATGCTTGTATAAATATATATAATGTTCTTTGGAAGAGTGTAATAAAAAGTTCGTACAACATTTAATAAAATACTCACCCCGCATAATTTATGCTGCGCCCAAAGCTAATTTGTTGAACACAAATATCGCTCTCCCAATTCTGGTTCCCTTTTATCATTATATAATCAATCATAGTTAAGGATATGCCGAATGTTCTGGATGTTTCGGATTGTAGATCATCGATAATCTGTCAGTGCTACTAAAATTATTTAAAGGTCGAATTTTTATCCTTTTTATTTTCTATCTTATTCAAATAATGATAATACTACCAGGTGATAGCCTTTTCAAAATATTCCCTAACCTTAAAGACATTACCTTCTTGTAATTCGATATTAGTGTAGAAATGTCATGGAATAAATTAATATTATTTCGTGATTAGAAGTAGCAAGAAAAAGTCTTCAGTCTTTAAACGCTAAAGAACAAACATTATTAATAACATTTCAAATAACACTTTAACTAATCCGAAACCATTATGCGAATATGCACCATATATCAACTCGATGCACATTTGTTCGAACGATGGAATACTCGATTGGATCAAGCATGAAAGATATGAAATAAAAAATCCTTAATTGGAATGTTCTTACGAATGAGCCATAGGGTTAAAGACTTAATATTTTTTGAAATCAATCATGATCAATTTATTAATGTATTAGTAAAAACACTAGGCTTTTCTAGCTGAAAAACTTTGTAAGAGCAAAACTTATATAACGGTGATGGTCAACTTGGGCTTTATGAATCAAGAGCATTAGCGAAGATTCTTCTATTGCAGGCAGATTTTAATGTAAACATAACAGACGTGAAAATAAACAATTTATGAAGCAAAAATTAGGCAATTCGCCGGAGGCATGATTTAGCGAAATGTTTAGAATTAATAACTTTAGGATTTATTTGGTTGGTTATTGTCCTTTTACAATGGCGTTTATAACGTTAAGAAGGCATATAAGATCCTAACAATGTGGTCCAAGCAATTAAATCATCGTTAATTCGAATGTTCTTACAGACGAGCCAATCAATCATCAATTAACTCAAAAGGATTGGTGCTGCTAGTTGAAGCACTTTGTAGGAGCAAAACTTTGACCACTTTATATATCGGTGATGAACGCCTGGGCTTCGCGGATTAAGAGCATTAGCGGGGATTCTTCTGTTACAGCAGATTTTAACGCAAGCATAGCAGACAAGAGAAATAATTTACGAAGCAAGAATTTGGTAATTCGTCAGAGGCGTGGCGTGGTGATTTAACGAAATGTTTCGAATTAATATCTTTAGGACTTATTTGGTTTATTTTATATTCGATTTATTTGACCGAAGGTTCTTGTTCTTTTTACAACGGCAAAAGTACAGAGTTCATAACGTTAAGAAGCGCCTCAGCTTTGAACCCAAAATTCACTCAACCCACGCCAAAACTTATTCAAAAATACGATTTTGGTAAGCAAAAGAGGTTAATATAATGTTATTCTACGGGCTTTCGCTAAGCAAGTCTCGCTTTACTATTCATTACAAGAAGTGACATATTACGTTATATTCTTCATTCATTTACTTAAATCTTCTCTTACGTTTCTCAGATGTTTTTGACTTTTGCGTTTGTTTATTGAGGCTATCATCGTGATTTGGGCCTCATGTTATGACTGAGTTGCGTTTTTATTTCTCCAATCACTGGAAGTTTATGAAAATTTTCCGGGAACGTGTCACTTCAAAAAACACAGCACTAACGACTCAGAAGCTTTATCGTGTTGAGATCAGCATGGTGATGGAATTTTATTAGCCGAAGCTGTTTTTCAAAATAAATTTTTGGCTTCATTAGATATAAACTTCGAAAGAAGGCTGCACTGACGCTGATAAGTGGACTTGGTTCGAATATGAATTTACACTCGTCGAGTCTGTCAATAAATGTGAAGAAGCAGGAAATGCATTAGCCAAAATACTTTACGCGAACACCTCTTTAGCTTCTTTAAATCTTTTGTACAATCAACTTGGTGAAAACATTATCACATTTCCTTATATAAATAACATTTTACTCATTTAGATCTTTATTCTAACCAAATAATACAGCAAGAACATTGGCAAAAATTTTAGAAAATCAGGGTGAGATTCTTCACAAAATTAAGGAACTAACTTCAGTAATGAGGAGTAAAGGCATTAGCTGATACTTTTTTGTAAAAAACATCTTTTTAATCTTGTTAACGTTGGTCACAATAATATTAGAACCAAAAGCGGTAAAGTGCTAGCAGACACTCTTTCTAATGAACTTTGCATAATTATAAAATTCAGACTCCCTTATTAAGTATTAACTAGAACATAAAAAATATTAGTACCAAAAGCGGTAAAGTGCTAGCAGACACTCTTTCTAAAAATTTCATTTTGAACTTTGTATAATTATATTAATATTAAAATTCAGACTCCCTTATTAAGTATTAACTAGAACATGATCATGCAGGCGGCTTCGTCGCCCACTATATGCAAAGATAATAGATTTGTTTGTTTTATTCTTACTTTTATTTCGGAAAGAAAAGTTCTATCTTGAATTTAATGCACCAATTTGGGCCACTCCGGAGCCAAAACTGGTGCATTAAATTTAAAGCATTTTCTATACACATGCGATAAATGAATTCCTTCTTACATTTATTAGTTTATAAGCTTCTTTATACATATTATGTTTTTTATTCGTTTGTTAGTAGTACTAATTTAACAAATTATGTATAAGCTTAAAATTAAATCAGTTAATAATATTGCTATAATAAATACTTTTAGAAACAGTCTGGTTCAAACGATGTGGCAGGCCATACTTATTAAAATATCAAATCTTTATAATATTTATCTTTCCGTCATTAGATGTTCCGTCTTGAATTTAATGAACCAATTTGGCACCTCCAGGGCCAAAGTTGATGCATTAAATTTAAAGCATTTCCCTCTCGTCATTAAATGTTCCGTCTTGAATTTAATGCACCAATTTGGGCCCCTTCAGGGCAAAGTTGATGCATTAGATTCCATTAAATTTAAAGTTTTTATTTGTCATGTAAACAATCATACTGTGATCCGTACAGCCGTAGGATTACAGTACAGCATGATCTTATCACCTGCAAAATACGTAAAACAGTTCACATCCATATATTCTGATTCGAATCTAAATTGGTAAGTGAATATAGTGCACATTTTCAGAATGTGGCGAAGCATGAAATTGAATTCCGCTGTGCAGATAGAATAACAAACCACGTAAATTTTGTTGGTCAGGGGCTGAAGGGGCTGAGGGAACTGAGTTCATGATTCTTTCGTTGTAGTTCTTTTGCCATGTTCTTTGACGGTCAGTGATTATCAATTCATCATACGGCAAAATATTCGAAGAAAAAATGGTGAAATTTAAAAAAAAACCCAAAATAGAAGCATAACTATAGATGGAAGTGGGCATATAAGTACATATAAATATACTTTCTTTACTAGAATTTAAGTTATTTTTAAATTATTCCTAAGTGTGAACAAATATTTGAAACTGGCAAATTCATAAAAATTCGCATACCTGATATTGCTGTATTGATAAGGCTAAAAATATAGCAATCATTGCCTTTCAAAATTCTTTAGAAAAAGCCTGACTGTGATTGTTATCAGGTTGCATGCAAGTTTGGAATTCTTGATAGCTGTACCCGGCAAGTGAGCTTGAATCGTTGAGGATTTCTGTTATTCTGACCTTGATGTGGTTACACAATTTCATCAGCAAGCTGGATTTAAAAAAAACTCTTACAATTTTCAAGCCATTTAATATTTATAGAAATTTAAAAGATTCTGAAATAAATGAGACAGAAATTATTAAAATTAAATAAATTTTATTAACTATTAACACTAAATGAATTTTTTTAAAAAAAATTATAGCGATAATCAAAGACCTAACAATGAAATGAATACTCTTTTGCACCAAGAAGAACTAATTTAATTAGAACAAGCCAAAAAAAAAAAAACAGCTGTTATTGTCACAATGCTAAAGCCTGCAGTTGTTGAAAAAATAATTAATTATGCAAACGAAAATATGAATGTGTATTATGAAATTAATACCAAAATTCTTTTTATTTGTTAATTTTTTTTGTTCTTTGTTTAAATTTATGTAATCAAAGCAGCATTTTTTATAAAATTAATATGCAAATTTAAAAGTTTACATTTTGCAAAAGGGTGTTTTTAGATATCTCCCGGGAGATGTGTATCTCCCACAAATTATCCAATAATGAGTCAGAATCTGTCAAAATTTCATATAATATAACATAATTACAAAGATCAAAACAAATGTTCGTCTTTTAAAAATCATTTATTTCTCGAAAATTTGCATAAAAAACCACCTTTTGTGCTCTAACAAAAAATTTCCTTATGCAATTTTACTATCTATTCCACTAAACTCTAAATCTAAAAAAAATTTAAGCCTATTCTAAATAAACTTAATGAATTTTGCTGTGGGAGACGTATATCCCAGCAAGATACATATCTCGCAAGAGATGCCTATAATTTCCCTTTACAAAATTATACAATTTTAAAACAATATATGTTATTTTTAAACTTATGAATAATATGTCAATTTTGAAGCAACATAAACTGAAAAATGGCATAGAACATATGGGTTTTGTCAATAGAAACAGCCATTTTTACATATATCTTATTTTGAGATAATTGAGTCAGACTGATTTGGGATTAATCAAATTTTCATGATTTTGATTGGTTTAAGGTAACAGGTAATCTCATGATGTGTTAGCTCTACGTAGCCTCATGTAATTTTTTCTTTTACATTATCTTTTTATTATACAAATAGACTTTAATTTATAATTGAAAAATGTCAATTATGTTAAAATTCTATGAATCTAATAAAAATCCAATTTTCAAAAAATTGTAAAAATAGGCTGTTTCTATTGATAATACCCCATATATGTTATCAAAATTTAAAATTTTATCCTTCATAAATGTATTTCTTTTGATATTTACGAGCGAAATACTGTATATATAAATTTCATATTAGAGCAAGAGTTATTTATAGTAACCCATTTTGAATGAAGAATTTCTTTTACGAATCGTATTACTACTGTGTATCTCAATTTTGCCATACATTACATCTTTTATTATTAATTATAAATATTTATTATATGGGTGAGTCAGTAGAAATCAAGCAAATTGTTTTATAGAATTTTTTATAAATCTTTAAACACCAATAACTTAAAAACTTGTTAAAATTTAATAAAAAAAATTTTAAATAAATTTAAAGAATTTATTTAAATAACATTTTATAAAGTTAATTAAGTTTTTATTGAGTTATTATTGCTTAAAGTTTTAAAAAAATTTATTTGGAAAAAATTTGCTTGATTTCTACTGACTTAACCCGTTTCTATTATTCAGGAAGGTCCAATTCATCTAGTGATATAAAAGGAGCTGTTCTTCCCTTAGAGCCACATAAAAATATCTTTATCATATGGGCGTATATTTTCGGTACATTTTCTTCGAAAGTCATTTGAATTGTATGCATAATTGCCTACCGTTTCTTTGCCTCTTTGTTTTAGAAGATGTTTAATTAAAGAGGATCTTTAACTGTAAATTCCGAGAGTTCGAATTATGATCACATAATCACATCATTGCGGCGAATTTATAACATATCCCAAAATTTGAAAAATTTTACCATTAATAAAATCATAATAATTTTTGACTAAAATAGCTTATCTCCGAGTGAGGGTATGTCATCATAATAAATTCCTATGTCTAATAAGGTACGTCAAAAGTAGGAAAGATGGGTTAGCACATCAGAATGATATAGTTTAAACGTCAAAAATCTTTTGGGTTTAGCATTGATTTGTTATATGTAATTGGGTAACTAAACAATTAGGACTCATAGTCAGAAGTTGTCTGATTGGCTAATAAATTCCAGTTAATTTTACATTATTTATACAGTTTAGAGTACTTTTTAAAAAAACGAAAACTAATCATAATGAAATAAAACCCCCGTATAGAAGGTTTCATTAGAGCTGTAGGACTCCATAGCCAAAAATCAGATCTAATTCTCGTTCGTTTAAGCAAGTTAGTAATAACTTCTCAAAACCCGATAAAATCAACTTATTTCTAAGCTAATTTTTTTAAACGGACGAGAATTAGATCTTATTTTTGACTATGGAGTCCTACAGCTCTAATGAAACATCCTATAATTAGTTTTCGTTTTTTTAAAAAGCACTTAAAACTGTATAAATAATGTAAAATCAAATTGAATTTATTAACCAATCAGACGAACTTCTGTTTATGAAGTTAGGACCAAATACTCGGATTTGGTGACCGAATTTTAGCTTAATTTTATAAATTCTCTGTGACGTAATAAATGATGTAATATAATGGTTGTTGCTCAATTCCCCGAAAGCTATTTAATCGACAGGTCACTTATCCGACATCACATAGGGTTAGGGTTGGCATTTGATTAGCTTCAGATATATATTTTGAGCAATTTATCACCCTTGTGATGTCGGTAAGTGGCCTGTCGGGTAAATAACATTCGGGGAATCGTATTAATGATTTAATTATATGATCTTTAATGGCCGATTGGTAAGAAATTTCTGGTAAAAAAGACTTGTACTTCATTCCAATAACTGTGGTACAGTATGGGAATAATGTTAGTGTGAATTCGCGTTTTGGGCTTAGTAAATCTTTTTAATAAATTTCAATACACTTAATAAGTTATTTATTGATATTACATTCAAACGAGTCAATATGACGATTTCAAAGACTACTCAATCTTTAATTCATTTACAATTGGTATGTACTGTATGTATATTTGATAATATCAGGTTAGGCCATAACAGATTTCAATACCATTTATGTTGATTGGAACAAGATTAATTGCCTGGGAAAAAATTAATTTTATTGTGCACAAAAGTCGATTTAATTAGTATTTGTGATCAATTATTCCCAAATGTGCTTTTTTAAGCACTATGTACGTACGTGCGTATGTAATAAGTCTTAGTAATCTGTGCTCTGCACAGGAACGAACAAATATTTAAAACAAATTACTGTTATATGTCAGCACTCTAAAAGAAGTAAGTAATAACGATAATTACCAGGCATTTATAGTAAGTGGAGTTGCATTGCAGTAGTCAGAGTAGCGAATATTCTACCGGATATATGTATATCCAGATAGAAATTGGATC
Source organism: Racocetra fulgida (assembly GCA_910592135.1). Classification (NCBI taxonomy): domain Eukaryota; kingdom Fungi; phylum Glomeromycota; class Glomeromycetes; order Diversisporales; family Gigasporaceae; genus Racocetra; species Racocetra fulgida. The sequence continues at coordinate 1,934 of CAJVPZ010002437.1, read as the reverse complement.
AAAATCCAGGTTACGAACAACCAATTATTTAGTACTTTGCTAACACAGGGTAGATCGTCAATGCATATATGGTTACACATTTTAAGTACTGTTATAGCAACAATCCCACCATAAAAAAAGATCATCAATCTACGAAAAAATTTCAAGATCAGGTGTAACTCAAAATCAAAACAAAATACGCCCAGACTCCAAACCAGTAGAATTTTTTAGACTAATACTATGTTTATATGTAGCAATTCCAACGATTCCTAGCACAAGAATTTAAATTAATGGCATTAAGGATTACCGTGGTTCTCAAGTAAATTGTGAATATTTAAAATATAAAACTAGAAAAGTGTACGTAGCTTATTTCATGTGGTAAATATTTACTTTCGGAATTTAGTAGAAAAATAGCTTATTTCATGTAGTAAATATGTACTTTCGGAACTTTGTAGCAAAATAAAGTTTGATATAAAGTATGACTAATTACTGTAACGGTAATACTACGTGCGCTACCATTCAAAAATCATCCCATTTCCTAAATCGCAATAATGACTAGGTTAATCAAGTTAATAGCGTATTATTATGAACCTGGAGCTTATTAAATATTAAATATAATATTACATAAACGCGCGAGTACGTATGTATGCATTTCTTGTTACTTTAATGTATAAATATAGGCACGCGTGCAAACAGACAAAAAATTATGTTTCTGATATGATCTGTATAACATTTATGTGGTGTGTTAAGAAAGTAACTTGAGATACATCAAAAACGTAATATCCATATCACTTGGTACATACGTAGAAATTCTTTAAAGGAAAAAAAATTATTACACAAAAAACAACAATTATTTACTATAACTATAAAACGATTCAATATCATTCTAAATTCATATTATGTTTATTTCTGTAGTAACAATTTTATTTGAATACTATGTCAACTAACAATAATTATGATGAGGATGAAACAAGCGTGATAAACTTGTTTAATAATTTCGACTGGGCATCAACTTGTCTAGGCCCTAAGGATTCTTGGGAACCTTCATTCAAGACTGCTGTGGTAATTTATTGTCAATTCCTTCTTAATCAATTAATTTTTAATTCGAAAATTTTAATACATAAAAGTTTATACGCATATAACATATTTCATTAGGATCTCTGCTTTCATTCCATGTTTCCTTTCGCCATCTATTGTGGTCCAGATCTTATTTTTATATATAATAAAGGTAAATACTTTAAAATTTCTACTTTTTATCATTAATTAAACCTTGAATAATTTAAATTGCCTTCATCCATATAGCAATGATATCAAGGTTAGGACCGAAGCACCCAATCGGTTAGTTGTAGCCGCACGATTTCGTACGTATAACTTATAATAATAAAGAGAAATAAACTAAAATGCATTTATATTATTAAAATAGCATTTGGAAAATCATTTATCGAAACTTTTCCTGATTATTACGATTTTATAATGCCAAAATACGACCAGTAAGTATATTAATTTTGTTGCTACTTTTATCACCATAAAGGCATGACAATTTAAATTATAATTAAACTTAAGAGTAAGGTCAACAGGAAAAGGTATATTTCAAAATGATTATTACACACCACATCCTTATGATGGTTATTTAGAAGAACGTTATCTTAGTCTTGCAATGAGCCCCATTTTTAAAGAGGATGGTTCATTTTTGGGTGCTACGAATTTGTATACAGATTCAACTGATAAGATTTTAATTAATCGAAGATTAAAAGTTCTTGATAATATGGGAAAATATATTAATGGTTAGTGGATTTTTATCATCATCTACTGTAGGATCGTTTAGATTAATTATAACAATAGATCAATTGAATTAATGAACTACAATTATATATTAATTTTTTTTTAAAGATGCTGAATCCTTAGAAAGCGCTTGCCATCTTATATTGACATCTTTTACTGATAATGATAAAGAT
>CAJVPZ010002436.1:0-12424 GCA_910592135.1 Racocetra fulgida | reverse complement strand
ATTTCCTATATTTTTCTTTCTTTGTCCAGTATATACTAACTGATCACAAGAGAAACATATTGCTATTCCGATTTCAGGAGCATATGAACCACTATTTGGCAATCGTATTAATCTTCTAGCTTCAAGATATTTTTTACTTTCATTAGGTAATAGATTATTCTCTCTGAAATATGTAAGACGTTCTCAAATCCGTTTCATCCACTCACTAGGAGTTTTATTATCACAAATTTGTAGCATATTACAATATTCAATCCATTCAGCATCAATACAATCAGTTCTACAATTGTTTATGCCAACCATTTTACGACTTATTATAGTGTGTTTTTAGAGATTATATAATTTATATCCTATTTAGAGATCATACAATTTATATACTATTTAGAGATTTAGACCTATTAAATTTAATAACTTTATACATTATGAATATACGATTCATTTTTAGTGTGTTAATTTATTTCAGAAAAATCGATTACAAATAAATTATACTTATATTTTATTAATTTAGAAAAACTAGATACGCATGTCCAGACATAGTAGTCACATGATATTGTAACCTATAGGTCACATACTACCAAATTTAAAATACTAACAAATATCATTTTGATAACAGTTACCGACTTTATATATTAATATTTTTTTATAAGAATGTAACCTCAAGGTTACGTACTATATTACACAAGGTGCAGTATATAGTGCAGTAGTCATATGACATTATGACCTGTGGGGTCATGTACTACATTACATGAGACATAGTAGTTATATATAATATATTATATCATGATTACAGTAGGACTTTGAGCAATCTATGTAGGGGTAAGAGTTTTAAAAAATTACTAAAAATAGAAAGATCTGCATAAAAATAGTCAAAAATAAGCACATGTCTTACTTAAAATAGAAAAGATCTGCAAAAAAACAGTCAAAAATAAGCAAATTATATTCTTACCCCTATATAGATTACTCTGGGTCCTATTATAGTCAATGAAATTTGCCTGACCCAAGGTCAGTAAAATTTTTTGCTAATTAGCTTTTGAATATATCTAATTTTTATATAAAATAATGTCAAACACAATTGATTTACTGAAAGAATTAAATTTCAAGCTCTTAGCTAAGATTATTGAACTTAGAAAGAAGAATACTGAAATTCCTGTATTTAGAAAGAAGTTTGCAGAGGTCGAAACTGAGAATGCAGAACTAAAACAGGCTATAGAAGAAAATACAGTGCTCAAGATCTGATTTGAAGAACTAGAAAAGAAACATCAAACAGATACTACCAAACTTACTGCTGAGAATACTGAGCTGAAAGATAGAGTTACAAAATTGGAACAGATATGGACTCTAGTCACTATTAATGACCAAAATGCATCTTCTACAAAAGATAAGAAATCTATTATTACTGATTTCACACCTGAACCAATACACAGCTCAACCCAGCTACAAAAAAGTAAGTCTAAATATATATTTGAATCTCTAACAGAGTCTGTAACATCCATAACTTCTTTACAACAAGATATTGTTGATGATGATCTGGCTAGTGTCCTTGAATTCGTAGAAACAATATATAAAGAAAATGTTGCACCCACTATTTCTCATGAGCAAAAGAAAGAACAAGGCTTAATTCAGGAAATATCTGCAGGTGATAGCCAAGATGATGCATTCCCATCCACCCAAGATCATGACTCCATATCTCCAGAATATTCAACTGAAATTTTGCTGACCTCAGGTCAGGAAAAATCGATCATCTTCCAAAATATCGCCAACTTATATGAAAAAGCATGTGATGCGGAATATGAATCAATAAAAGCTAATCAGGCTGAAATTTTATGCTGGAGTAATTTTATTATAGTACTTGACAAAAGTCTTGATGAACTCATGGTTAGGGATAAAGTAAGTATGAAAAAAGCTAAAGGTCAAGTTTATGATTTTATTATTGCACAAAATCCTGGCACTAGGCGTGAATCACTATATAAAAAAATTGAAAGAGCTAGAAAAATTTACAGGTTATTCGAAAAAATAGGTCTAGATAAAGTAAAATATATTAAGTCATATAGCGCAAATGCTATTTCTAAATTTACCAATGAACAGATTCAAACGATTATTGATCATTTTACTAAAAATCCCACCAAAGAATTCATCGATGACCAGGACAATTCTTTAGATGACTTACCCAAAACTGATGTAGGTGAGGAAACTTTACCGAAAATTGAGGTGAGTACACTAACCATATCTCAGCCCAAGCAGAATTAGCACAGTCAAAAGCCTCCTACGCCCCTCCAAAACTCTTCCCATTCAAGAGAAAGCTATCAAAAGAGATGCGTAATCCAGTTATTAATAAACTAACCTCACATTTTACTGATTCACCAAAGTTAGATAAAAAATTGTAGTATTGATACTGAAGGTGAGCATCAAACTGATTCCCCACTATGTAGAGAAAATCATATGAGTTTATATGGTAAGTGGTGGCTAGATAGTCGAAGTAAAAATACATATTATTTATATTGCACTAATTTAAAAGAGCCAGGAATTCTATACGATGATGTACTAAAAGCATATTCTGATAATTCGGAACTGATTCAAGAGTTAAAAACTCGATGCTTCACAATACCCATCCCTTGGAATAATGCTCTTATTTTACCAGATAAAAGCATAATCCTGGAAGCATAGTCACTGTATGACCTTGTCTATGACAAGAAATCATTATTATTACGTATTTATCATATCAATAAAGAGTTAGATCGTCAGTCCGCATCACTAAGATTCTAACGCGTCTCAACCGCGACTCAACTGAGGTATGACTTTTTTCATCTAATTATATAAGAAAAATTCAACCGCGACACAACCACGACTCAACTGAAGCATTTTGGACTAAGCGATCTTAAATGAAAATAATAATTATTATAGCGTATCAAATATATAAGTGGTATGATTAGTATGAACCAAAGGCTGATCGATCTACTGGCAATCGTGAACAATTTACAAATAAGTAGCTAAGCTTAATTCGATCAAAATACGAAATTACACTTTTAAGAGTTATTTTGCATTTATACGAAAAGTCTAATTTTAGAAATTATGAATAACTCTTACTTAATAGCCGACTTGAAAATTAGGGGTTTCAAAATTATAACTAGAGAACCTTAATTTATTTTTTCGATTTATAGCGAAGCTAGTGTCTTTGACACATAATTTATCTATGGTAAATAACCAATACAGTACTATGCTCCTTCTTGAGTTCCATAACATATTTAGTTAGTGCAATTCCGAAAAACAATAAAAAAAAGATTTATACTGATCGTCATGCACTTTAATCGAGACAAAAGCGAACACTCATACAATAGATAAATATAGTAATATGTGTTGCATATCGTGATTTTAAGTGCAGAAATTTACATTTTTACTGCGTTTAATGTATTGACCAATTAATTATGAGATTTAGCATATGTACAACATTAAAAATGCCTTATAACCATACACTTCGTGAAATTTTCAGGCCCTTTAGGGGCGCCTCCTTGAGGCATATCACTCTGCCAAAAATTTCGCTGACCCGAGGTCAGTAAAAAATTTTGCCCGAAGTGGTGTAGTTGCAAAAATACCATTCTTGATGGATCGTCGGTACTGTTTTTGATAGGTACGTAGCAAAAGAAAAATAATCCACATACCGTTCTTGATAGGGTTCTAAAAAAGAACCTCTAAAATACTATACTACTATAGTGAAAAATAATTAGGATTAGGGTTCGTTTTTAGAACCTTATCAAGAACAGTACCCAAATAAATTTTTTTATTAACCCCATCAAGTTCAGTACTGCCGATCCATCAAGAATAGTATTTTTGCGGTGTAGTTACACTGCATAAAAAATTGTAAAAATATAGATTTCTCCATGATTTGGCCTAAAAATATCATATACATATTGATCTATATATATCAATATTTTTCCGTGTCCCTGGTGTCACACTGTTTTCAAAAAAAACCATGTCTAGAACACTTATTTCTCCTTTGATAAAATCTACTTTTCACTGTGGCCGTCACAAGAGCGTGCAACCTCGTTTATTATCAACATTCGAAAAAGTCTGCTCTTATAGTCGAAGTAATATAAAAAGACTTGACGTGTTAAAAAAGGTTCATTTGCTTGTCCTGAATTTATTGCATGAAAAATATTATCGTTTTAACCTAGCTTTCTTGCAGGTTTACTCACCCCTTTTAATCCATGAAGAAGGAACACAAGAATGGTCCAAACTTATTAAATCTGGGAAAGTTTGGGAGGACTACTTTCGCCCATTTGAGTGGCGTGCACAAGATTACTGTATGATTTCTTATTTCTTGTAATTTTCGTGTGAAAATACTAACTTCTTATCAATCTTTAGACTTTCAGGCCGAATATACCGATTTTTTGAAAGCAATTGATGGCCTCAAAGCCTCCTCAAGAATTTCATCTGTGGACATTCTAAAAAGGCTGACTGTAAGTTTTGCACAGCATAGTTGCGCCATAGAAGGAAATACATTGGAACTAGCAGAAACACAAAAAGTTTGGAACACGCTGAAGAAGAATTTTAGCTTGAATGACTTTCTAAAAAATATAGACACGCCGTTACCTGCACCAAGTTCTCTTTCCGACAAACCAGAAAATGAAGTTATCGAAGTTCGAAATCATCTACTGGCAACCTATTTTCTATATAATACTTTTTATGAGTTAGAGCACGAAATTGACCTTGATGGTATCAAGACAGTCCATCGCATTATGTTAAAAGACACATCTCTGGAGAGAATTGAATTTGGTGAGGATTTCCAACGCGCAGGTGAGTTCCGAAAGACAGAAGTAGAAGCACGTGGTTCGATATACACCGTTTATCCAGTAAGCTCTGTTAACATTATTTTGAGATTCATTTAAGATTTGATTATTAATTACTTCATATTTCCTGTAGCTTCCACTAGAAGTCCCCGCATTGATGGAAAGACTCATACAATTTCGAGACGAGAGCCAAAATAGTGGTCTTCATCCTCTCATAATCGCTAGTCGTATACTTTCGACCTTCCTTCATGTTCATCCATTTGCAGATGGTAATGGGCGTGTTGGACGTTCAATTATGGCATTATATCTCATCCGCAATGGGCTTCCGCCCGTTGTTTTCCAAGATATTCCACGAGAAGAATACACATCTACTTTATTTCTAGCACAAGCAGAAAAGGATTCGATTCCACTATATGCTTTGGTTGTGCAAAACATCTTTAATATTTTAATGAGATATCAAGCGTAGATCTGTATATACTTTGACCTTAGTGAATGAATATATCATAATCTAATGTGAAAAAATTGTAATCAATAAAAAGAAATTAATCTTTTGCCGAAACAAACAATGACAATAATGCTGGCTTGGTTTATATTTTGGGACATCATGATTTTTAAATGACTTTTTTTCTAAAAAATTATGTGCATTGATATTTGTCTTTCGAACTGTTTTCAGCACTAGAAGATCAACCTTTTTTAACGCTATAATCTATAAATTTACGTGTCATTTTGTCTAGCAATTAAAAGCTAATGATCACTTTTCCAAAAAAATCCTAGTATACATCGATAACCATACAATAAAATACATTCGGGACACCTTAAGAATAGTTAACCCAATGATCGACGATCATATGATAAACATATTTGTTTACCAAAATTAAACAAACTGGCCTAAACTACGCCCTAACCTAGCCCTAACCCGCCCCTAACCCGCCCCTAACTTAGGCCGAATGATAGTCATGTGATATTGTGATGAGCACTAGGTGAACTCTACATTCATTGTGACATCGATTGACACAGAAGGCTTTGACAAAAATTTTACACAATCTGATTTATTGTTATTATCAAATCGCTTATTTTTATACTATTCGAGAATTTTCACACTCTCATTGCCTATATATTCCATCCACTACTTTTTTGCATGTTTTGCAATATAGGTGTGAATGGTGATTGCATTCGTCACAAACCTTACACCCGTGCTTCCATCCTCTAAATATATGCCACTTTTCGATATAATTTCGACTTTTTTTATTTGGTAATATATTGTTCTGATCTTTCATTGTTATATTAACAGAAAAAATATAACGTAGCTAATTTTTTAAATACAAACCTGTAATGTGTGGCACCATATACCTGTACCCGTCTTACAAATAAATTAATTGTGTTAAGGTTGAATAAACTTAATTTCAGTATTTTTCATAAATAACAAATACGCACAGTACAATATAAAAATATACTAATGAGCATGACATACATGTCACAGGCGCAGTATATGGCGCAGTAGTCACATGACATTGTGACCTGTGGGGTCACGTACTACCAATCTGCCTTTTTTCTCACGTTCGATTTTTGATTTATAATAGATATCTAGAAAGCCCTTTCTTATTATATACAATACTGCGATAAGAAAAGGCACAAATGGGATTTAAAAGGGCTATACTAAGAAAGAGTACAACGTTTTTTATCAGTAGTATTATTAAACTTCATATGCCACAGGAACTTGGAATTCTCAGATCGCTAAGATTGTTGACTTTTTTTACTTAGTAGTAGCAATCATCAAATCTAAGGGGTCTATGTTCCTAAAAGGATGCTAAATATATTTAGTATTTGGGTCTTACAACTGAAATAAAGTTCTTTGTTAAGTGTGATCTGGCAGTATTAGAATAACACAATTACTAATCATATTACTAGCAAGTTTTTTTAGATCTAGCGAATGGTTGGTATAAAAATAAGTGATATTTCTGCTTCTTGTAGGTGGGTTATAATAATATTTTTTTGCTCATATATAATTTTTTATCCAACCATAATTTATTTTTAAAGTAATGTCATTTTGTCTAACGGTGTCTATAAAAATGAATTTGACTTATTAACTTTTTTTGTATTTAGGAACATAAAATGAGCACTAAAGATAGCACCACCCCCAAGACTAATAATGATGCTATCACTCCTAAGACTAATGATAGTAATGCCTCCAAGACTAATGATTCCAATTCAAAAAGCGATCAAAAAAAACTATCTGGTGTAGGTATAATTCTTGATTATCCAATTCTGTGGAATTATCCTGGTATCAACCCTATAACATTTTCAAAAGTATTAAAAGTTTGCAGATATTATAGCTTTTAATTTTTATTTGTATTTATATTATTTGTATATTGTTATTTTGGCAAAAAAATTTTATTAAATAAAGAAGGAGGTTCTGTAGCCTTATCATATTTTATTTTTATGTAATTTTTATTGATATAGAAAAAATAAAATACAGTACAAAATACCAACTTGAACTATTCCATGAATTAAGACCTGAAGAGTCATTGCTTTATAATAATAATTAAATATTTAAAAAAATATTAATTATATAATTCATAACTTTGCGATTTAGGAGTACTCTGTGTTCTATTTATTACTAGTTTAGCTTATATAAGTATTCTAGATATATGGAATACATTTTCATTTTAATACTTCTTTGAGAGCTTAACGCTTAAAGCTCTTTTTTCAGCTACTTCTGAAGTCATTCTATTTGATATAAAATTTTTATATGCTTGTATACGCCAATGACTATATGGCAAACTAGTTATTTTATCAGATAATATCCAATGCTTAGTATCTATAGGGCAAAGAGCTTTCTTTTCTAATTCGACCAAAGATAATATATGGTTTTTTGATCAAATACCTACATTTTTAGCATAGAATACTTCATTATTAAAGAGACACTAGAGTCATAAGATCTGCCTCAATTCGCATAGCTAAATTCTTGACTTCTTCCTCTGATAATAATGATCTATCTACTGAATCATCTAATAAAAACCCTTCTAAATCAAATATATATGAATTTGCAGCCATTTTACTTATACCCTTTTTGCTAACTCCTTTATGCTTAGACTTTGTAGACTTATTTGCCAAAATATAGTGATAAGACTTGGCTCGAATATGTATAGATTCTGCAATTACACTATCTGGAGTCTCATCCTTGTAAAGACCTATAGTTTTTGAGTTATTAAGGTCGAAAGGTCAAATCGCTTAGCTATATCCTTATAGATATCATCAGTTTCGACTATAAATATAAATGAGTCTGTATCCATATATCCAAGTATAGCTTTATTACCATATTTTTCTTTTACATACCCATACCAGAAATGATACATTAAAAGTTTGCTAAGGCTAAAAACTGATGCTCTGACAATAATAGGCTTGTTAAGAGTCACACTAGCCTTTCCTATATGTGCTCCTATTAAAGTATTTCCAAGTTGGCGACCATATTTAAATGAGGGTTTGCGAATCTGTTTAATAAACTTCTTTTTATCTTGCTCATTATTTATAGCTATAAGCTTGATATCTTGATACTTACGAACATTTTCCATAGTCTTGCCATATACAGAATTGTTTATAAGCTTAAAGAAGTCTTTCTCAAAAGCATTTTTAGCCTCTTGTCACTTTTCAGTATTAAAAGCAATATAGGATGCAAGCTAGTTAGTTTGATCGAAAGATAGAATTTCTATTACCTCATCTACTATCATACCTAATTTTATATAGTATTGAAGCTCCAAGTAGTAAATAACATATTCTTTTTGTGAACCAAGATGAGGTACTAATTTTTTTGTAGTTGAGAAATGTCCACCATCTAATTTATTTACAAGCTCTGTAGTATAAGAGCATAACATATTTTTATTTACAGCCATATTCTCTACAGCTGGAGGTAAATTATGCAAATAATCATGAGTTTTAGAAGAAAATATGCATTAATCTTTAGAAAATATCCTCTTTTAGCATCTGCTTTAGTATTAAGAATTTTTTCAAAATATTTCTTTTGCTCGTTTGGATTATCCTCAAGATATTTACAACTTATTTCTCATTTATAATTTCTAATAGGCAAATACTGACTCATAGCCCAGCCATAAAGATTATTAGCATCAACGTAGCTTATCCATGTTGTTAGTTTAGATGGGTTAAAGGCCTTACCCATCTTAGGATTGTTGGCTTTGAAATATCGATGACCTGCCATAGCTATATCTTCACGCTTAGCATCTTCTATAAAATCATGCATAGACATATCTGTAAAGAGCTCAATTTTAACTCCTGTCATTTTAAGCATGGCATCCCAAGCTAGTGCAGGTGCTAAAATATAATGACTAGGATCAAGCTCATAATACTGCATACATGTCATTCAGAATTGGGTCCAAATATCTGCAAGACTGAGTACATCAATTTTAAAATAGAGGTCATAGTATTCTCCTAGATTTTGGCAGTTAAATTCTTTTCATACTTTTTGCGCATGCTCATAATCTTTTTGATTAATTTCACCATGAAGATATGTACTAAATTCATGAATTTGTGGAAGCTCAGTCTCTAAAAATCTATTTTGTGAATCGATATATTTATAGGAATAAACTTCTTTACAACTTGCTAGTGAAATTTGATCTGAAGAATAGTCTTTAAAGTGCTGGCTTGTAATAGGATGGTTGGTACCCAAATTCTTTGTAAGATTTGCCAAGCTATTATTCATAAACTGCATACTATCTATATATTTAAGCTGACCCACCTTCATAGACTTGTATCGCTTAAATGTTTCAGCTATGACTTTTATCTGATAAGTATTAACTGATTTTCCAACAGATTTACATACTAAGTGAGAATCATAGCCTCGAAAGTTATGAAAGACAACTGGAATAGGGGTCTTCCAAGGTTCAATTTGAAGCTTAAGATTACATGCATTGTGGGCAGCTCCTCGAAACTTATCTGTGATATGGCAGTGATCTCAAACTTTATTATCTATAACAAGTTTTTCTTTATATATCCAACAAGTATTTGCTTCGGCAAATCTTTTTTTATCTTCCTCAGTCTCAATTCGGTCATGCTTTATAGCTAAGACCCTATTAATTCGAACTAATTCCTTATCAATTCTTTTGACAAATTCTTGAGTCACATTTTCTTCTCAATATATAAAAGGACCCCATATATCTCCAGTATTGATCTAGTGAACAAAGTAGCAAAAGCTATTGGCTTTTTGTTCAGCAAGCTTTCGCATTTGCCCTCCATATTTCTCATTACATTTCTTGTTGTCAGCTTCAAAGTCTGCAATAATAATACATGGAGTATTGATCATTTGTTTATAGTTCTTAAACTTTTCAAAATCATTATCACCCTTGATAGGTAATTTGACTTCTTGAGTTGCTTGTCCTAAGCCAAAACAGTGCTTTTGATGATAGGCTAGAGACTTTTCAGATGGCCAACTTATAGTACATTTTTTACAAATATATCTTTTACCATGATGAGCGGTATCTTTGAAAACTAGCCTATCTATATTCAATCCAAAAAAAGTGGTTTTTTTGTCCGTACTTTTCATCTTCAGATTTAGTAATATCTGTAAGAGCCATGAGATCAATAATATGTTCTCTATTATAATTTTTGCTAGCTATTACTGCTTTTGGTATTGCTTTTTCTTTTTTCCACCCTCAAATATTAATAGAGATATTAGGATTCTTCTCTTCTATCTTATTGAATATATATGAACAAATTGGTGTAGGCATTAAGATTCCATCTAAATTGACTATATCCAGATATGGTTAAAGAACAGAAAGACGTTGTAGATTTTTAGTTATACCTCTATTGTATGCAAAATATGCATCTAAAGTATATTTTAAATACATATCATCACCTGTTTGAGAGTTATCTGGATTGATGATGCATTTAGTATTGGCAAGCTTCTTAGGAGTCGAGATATATAACTCTCCAATTGTTCTTCGATAAGTATAAGCCTCAATATATAATTTTTCTATTCGAACTAATCACTAATTTGATCCTCTTTTTAATATTTCCTTAATGTCTTTATCAATTTCTGAAGCTGACTGAGATATATGGTTATCTATATCATTTTCTGATAAAAGCGAATGCATTTTACTTTCTGTGATAACAATACATTATATTATTTTCCTTATCCTCTTTTTTTAGTAATTTGTTTACTTTTTCATAATAGCAAGAAGCAACTAATGCTGACTTTATATGCTCCTTTTCATTAAGCTCAATTTTAAAAACTCTTGTAATTTCATCTCTAGCTTTTGCTAATAATTGGAGCATATATGGTGTTTCATTATACTTTTTATAATCAGATATTGGTTTAATAAATGCATATCTCAGATTTTTTATAGATGGAACTATGGCTTCCCAATTACTTAATAAATTAAAATTATCATGGGGTCTTTCTGGATCGCTAACTCTAATTTGAATAAAGTGAATACTAGTATTTATATTATATTTATCTTCTATATTATCAATCCATTCTGTATTATTTTGAGGATAATTATTTGAAGGCATATTCTGAATAGGTAATAAGGGTGTATCATTTAATAAAATTAAATTATCTACTGGAACATGGTTTTGTATCAGAATTTGATCTGTAGCTGAATTTTGTGGTAATGGTGTTGCAAGATTTTGGATATTACTAGGTTTACATAGATTTTTTCGTTCTAGATATATATGAAGTTTTGCTAATTTAGGAAAATCTTTTCCATATCTATTACATGTATGTACTACTATAGTAAAATAATAGTATGAATTTGTATATGGGTGCTGGTACGAAATTCCTTATCCATTACAGTCAGACCTCCCTAAATGTAACCTTCATAAGTGCAATACCTCTCTAAATGCATGTTTTTGTCTTGGCTGTATGAAATCATTAGTGCTAAATGCATATTTTATATTCTGCAAATGCACGTTCACTCAAAAGATTTTTTATATCGTACTAACCTCCCTAAGTGCACGTAGCCAATCAGAAGTCAGTATTTAAGTTTGTTACACAAACCTGCAGATCAAATATTAAAAACTGCAATTTGATTGGCTCTCTCTAAATGCAAACCTCTCTAAATGCACGTTTTAAGCTAGTCTGTATACGTTGCATTTATGGAGGTTTGACTGTACTTATAAAATATTTTTATTCAATTTAAAAATACATATGTAGTATGCATATATAAAAAATGCAATTAGGCAAATATATATGTGATTTTCTTTTATATACTGGAGAGATATGTGGATGGTCATATATGAAACCTGAAGGATGTTGGCTTCATAAAAATGCTATAAAATGCTTTTTTTGTATTGATTGTGATAAACCTACTCGTTCTAAAAATAGACGATGTCCAGTTCATATTAGAAGCTATTATGTTAGTAAACATTATTAAAAGTATTATAAAAGGAAATAGATACTTAATTTTTAGTACCTTGTTTTATATATAGGTGAATGGTATATGATATTAGGTATGATGATGCGATCAATTTTTTGTCGTTATCCAATTTGATTATAAAATATAAAAAATAGAGTGTTCTAGCTATATAATTTTTGGTACTCAGGTTTTTATATAGTGTAATATAACAATACAGGGTCTTAGTAAAGCTATACTACTTGACTTAACATGTAAGAGGGTTAAGAAATGTGTTTG
>CAJVPZ010002435.1:0-12425 GCA_910592135.1 Racocetra fulgida | reverse complement strand
AAGTGGCAGGATTAGAGTTCAAATCCTACTAATAATAAAAATTTGAATTCTTAGTACATGTTATAGCAAACTGTGTATAAAAAGATAGATTGATATTTGTAGTTTGATTGTATCAGCTTATACTGGAAGGCTGTGAAACAATAGTGTGATATACAAATTACACAAAATCTGAGTGAAACTGCTGTATAAATCCAGGGTTAATATACATCTGCTTAGTAAGACCTAAATAGAGAGATAGCACAGATTTTCAACAGTACTATATAAAGGATTATCAATCAGAAAATTGGAAAACCGAATAGAACTGAAATGTTTGACAAGACACTCTATTAACCTAGCTATCATAAAGTAACCAAAGGAAAAGGACTTAACCATGGAGGCTAGAGGCAGGTCACAGCCCTTCTGAGCCATCTAAATTGGAAGTTTGGAGTAACAAGTATACAGGAGATAGTCTGTATAGTGGTGCTGAGATTTGGGTGAATTCTATAAGGGCAATAGCAGATAACTGTAGCAGCTTCAGCTCGCAAGTACTTGTTCTCAAACTCAGTATAAGTTATTGAAGAAGCCTAGATAATACAGTAATAGTGGGTACCAGACTGCTCTAATAGATAATACACTCGAGAATGAATTGCTTAATCATGTTAGTAGTCCTATAGGTAGTACGTGATGATTTTAGAACTTGGACTGACTAATGTATCACATGTTTTAAGTAAAGTTAGATAGATTGGCATAGGAAACTCAAATTAGAAGATTTAATTAAATAACTTAAATAATAGTAGGTTATAAATACAGCATCTAGTATAGAACCTAGCAATAGATAAACTACTTAAATTAGGTACAAGTATGACTAAAATATACTCTTGTCAAAATGTACTTGTCTGAAGCCTCTTGAAAAAGACATCACATAATTCTATAATCTAATAAAAGCAAGAAGCCAAAGAAGCTAACTTTGATTATACAAAAAAATAAAAGTTGTAGAGGATGTTATTGCAATTCTAATAATAGTAAATTATTAAAATTAGTCTAATATATCATGAAATATATGAGGCCGTTGCAGTAGAAAGGGCCCAAACTCCCCTGGAAATCAAAAGTGAGTTTTTGTAAGATTCAAATAAATTTCAAGATGGGCTACATTTTTCAATTATAAATAAAAATTGATTTGCTTAATAAAAAATTGAAATATTTATAATTTTTTTTTTAGAGAATTTGCACATCACAAGATTATCTGATATAATTAACCAATCAAATTACAGAAGTTTTAATTGACTCAGATCAGTCTGAATAAAATAAACATGATTTTTTCAAAATTGTATATTTCTGAGTTTCGGTCTTTTCTATTGCAATGGCTCTATATGTAAAAATTTATTATATAGTAATTCTTTAAAGTTTTTTAAAAAATTTAAGCATATTAAAGAATTGTAACTCATTAATATTCGATTGACTCTCACAACTCTCCCTGACGATCACTTGAACCAAACTTATGGCTAACGAAAACAGAAACTTGTTGGAGAAAAGTAGAAAAGACAACTATAAATAACAGTTTTTATAGAGGTCAAGAATTTCCATATTTCTTCTGGACTTCTCTATATATTCAGTATGCAAGTTAAAAGTGTTCTTGTACAAGATAACTAGCAAGAAGGTGGTGCCCTTATATAAAAAATTTTAATAGAAGCTCTGCTTCTGCTGACGAAGTTAAAGATAGTTGGTCTAAGGAGAACAACAAGCGAGTTTTCAACACATTCTTTATCAAAGTTTAAGGCTACCTGCAAACCGAAACCCTCTTCTATATCCCCACTCTTGGTCTTTATAAAATTTTTCCAAAAAGTGAGAAAAATATTGTACTCCTATTAAAAGATCGACAACAACAATTACTGCTAAAAAAGAAAAGACACGTACATATGTATATGTCTACTTTTAGTTATAATATAAGATAATATGATAATGTTTGAAACATTGCAGAAGACGTATCGACAAGATGAGATAGCATCTAGAAGTTTCAACCTTTGAAGCTCTACTTCAAGACTGAATGGTTTTTAATATTTTTACATTCTGGATATAGACATAAATAACTAGCATAGAGTTTAGTCTAGGTTATTTGTAGTACTATATAATTTTTACAATCTCACACAGGTTTAATAGTGCTATCTTTTTTTTCTTTTCTTTGTTTTTCTTTTTTTTTTTGTTATTTGTTTTATTTAGTTTTATTGGTTTAGATAGACCAAAACTCGACGCCGTAGTATTTCTCCATTTTTGTTATGCTCTTTGTATTTGTGTTTGTTTTTCAGTTTGTAAAAGAAAAGTTAATTTGAATATGGTGTGTGGCATCAGCCTATGACCAAAAGATAACCTCTAATAAGTTAGGGGCCCGGAGAGAGGCTTGAAGTCTACTGAGGCAAGTCATACCTGGCAAAAGCGTGAATATGTTACTTTATAGGTGAATTAAGTATAGCTATTATTAGGGAATGTAAATTTTTTAGTATAGTTTAATCTCAATAAAAAGTGGCAGAACAGCTGAATTATAAAAAAAAAAAATTTGTAACTATTTTTTATACATATTTCATGATCTACAAGGCTGATTTTAATGATCTTACTACAGTTAGGGATTTTACCAAATTTGGTAAGTGATGATTACACTTTATTTAGTAATGATCATCAGTTGGATTGTTTTAAAGTTCTTTTCCAGATCATTCTGCAATTATAATGATTGGCCAATCAAATTAAGCCTATATTAATTAAAATTTCTTAGCTTTTTTTTTGTTCGACCTTTTCGCTAATATTGTTGAATTTTTCTATTTCAAAGGTCCAGCATTTCCTTTTCTTATATTGGGCTAGAACTATTTTTCCTAGAAGATTGATTTTTCCAGAACTTGGAGTACGAATTAGAGAATTTTTATTGGCATTTGTTATAGGAGCATAGGGTTCTTCGTTTTGTTCTTGTTTTTTACTCTGGTTACTTTTTACTAACTTTTTTTTCGTTAGATCAATTGAGTAAATTTCTTTTGAGAATTTCTCTACATTAGATAGATTGATTTCTGACTAGTAGGGTTGTTAATGAAGCAGCCTACTCTGGAGTAGAACCCAACCCAGGTTGGAGTGAATTTAAAATTATCTCTTTAAATTTGGAGCAACCTGAAGCAACCCGGAGTAAAGCATTAGAGTAAGTCTAATTTAGTGGAGTGGGTTCAAGATTTGGTCAACCCAAACCAACCCAATCCAACCTATTAACAACCTTACTGACTAGTCATCATTGTAGTTCAACTTCTAACTATGGGTCTTGGGTCTTTAGAGATAAGTACAGAAATATTGGGCATCTTTATTTTAATTCATTTTTATTTCATTACTAATCTAATTTTTTTTAGATCGTTATTTCATGAACAGTAATAAACAAAAATTAACCCGGAAACTCAAGAATAAAAGGACGAGTTTAAAATTTGTGTAGGTCAGAATCAATGACTTTCTCGAGGTAGTAGAGATTTCAGAATTTATTTACTTTCCGGGCCAATATTTTATTAATTTGTTTCATTCTTCTGGAGTCTAGAATTGTGCTATGGTTGGGCAGTGGATATGCATTACAGTGGCAATTGAGAGTCTCTGATTAGGACAGCCTAGTTATTTGTCGTCACTAAATGTAATATTGCCGTGTGGATAGGTGTACAATTCGCTATATGATGTGATTTCGCGGACATGCATGTCTGTGAAATCATAAATTATCTTGATAATTCTGGGATAATTAAAGGATTTTTTTAAACAGTTTATAGGAGCAACTGCAGGATTATTTTTTAAAGCATAATTTAATGATTTTGTATGGTTTATAGATATCAGAAAAATAATTATTCGAATTTTTGTAAATTTATATTTTTAATTAAATTTTTTTTTATTTTAATATATAATAAAATTTTACAATAAAAAATTAAATTCTTTTTCGCAATTACATGTCTTCCAATTAATAAAAACAACTATTAAGAGGTTTCAGAATTAACATGTGGAACCTAATTTTGAAAGAAATAAATAATATATTTATTTTCAAATGAGCAATGTATTGACTGTATCGACTTTTGATTTTTGTCGTTGAAAAGTTTATTTATTTCATTAAATAGAAGTCTTTAAACACTTCCATTTCATTTACCGATTTCAAAATTTTGATATACAAATAAGATTTTTTAGGCTTCTACTTATTTTCGTCATATGCTATTTTTTTTTAATTCTGAAACCCCTCATTACAAAATACTTCAAAATTGAATTAAATTTATTATATTTCTAAATTTTCAGCACAATCAATGTTATGTTCACAATCGGAATTAAATAAAAACCTTACCTCTTCCAGTATAATTAATAAATCCCTATGTAGGGGTTGGACCCGGGTAGAAATTGTTGATATATGATCATAATAAATTACCCGGATAACCCGGGTAATTTAATAATACCCGGGTAGGGATTTTCTCAACAGGTCCAACCTCTATCCCTATGTTTCTTATTCCTGATTCCACGATACACATTTTGAACACTTTCATTCATCTGTTCAAGAAAAGCCTCGATCTTGGAAATGATTTCTGCTTTGATCATTTTTGCTTCTGATTGTTGTGCGATTTCTTCTTGTTTTGTGATTGGAATTGACCTAAAAAAAGGATCAGAACTGTTTTCACAAAAAACTTTAGTGATATATTCATTTTGTGCCTGCTTTGCTAAATTGGTAAAATTCAATAGCTGTGCACTTAATTCATATTTCTCTCCCAAGCTTTTTTAAACACTTCTCGATTCCAGAAAGTTAACAAAATTATTTTTTCTTAGAGAAATCCTAAATCTCTGATATTCGGAAATTGGCTCCGATCGTGTTCTTGGGCTAGCCGCTTGAAGATCGTTACATCCAATAGACTTGAAAAAATTACATCTAACTAATTTTATAGTAATTAAATTTTATAAATTAGTATATATGTTTTAATTACTATACTTTTATTTTACTAATTTGAATGCAATTACTTGTAGGAATTTCTTGCAATTTCTTGCAGTGATTCTCCAATGACATGCTTGAGGAACGGGAGGTATCAACGTTTTCAAGGTTTTATTTATCTCTTCTAAAACAGCATCTAGTCCCTGATGCTGATTAAAAAGTCCTGATCGAGAAACTATACTATTCTTTTCTACAATCTCTTGTATAGTCGGATCAAGCTGCATCAGTTGAATTTCATTCGCAACATTTATGAAACAGTATATTGGATGATGTCGTGCTGACCACACTGGCGAAAAGATTCTTTTTGCAGCCCACTTTAACAATGAATTATTATTCCTAATAGCGGTTCTATAATTAATAATAGCCTGGAGATAAACAAATATCTATTTGACAAAATTTAGTAAATAACAATGGTAAATTTCTTAAATACTTTAAAAAAAAAAGATAGTAATATTACCTGCTCGAATTTTATTTATAAAATGGATCATTTTGTTTCTCTACCCAGGCTAAGTATCCTTCGACTGATGGATTAGAATGATTTTTGACGTATGGCCACGCCAGTTCCATGGCCGTTGCTTGACGATAAATAGTACAAATGGAATCCCAAGACTTATGATGATCGTGACATTTCTTGAAATAAGCTAATTGATTCTCGGTCTTATATCCTTGACATATCGCAAATTGTTTGAGATCGAGATTCCTTTATAGATGAAGAAAAAATTATAAATCGAATATTTAATAAATCAAGATGTCATATAGCGTTCCCCATAGTAACCGAAAAATAAAAAAAATAAAAATATTAGATAAATAAAAATGAAATCAAAAATAAATAAGTAAAAATAATAAGTAAAAAAATTATATTTAATAAAAAAAATAATGATATAAATAAAAAAATAAATAACGGCTATAGTATAGACTCACCAATTCAATTCCACATACGCCTTAAGCATGTTCATCTCTACATATAGTTGTTCGGGGATAAGAATCAACCAGGAATATTTGTTCTTAATTTTAATGATATGGTGATATGGAAAACTGTCACATATAATAGCCATCCATTTGCGCACCCTGTCCTTAATTCCTGAAATTGTTTCAATATGGGAAAGAACTTTTTCAACATTTATTGTTGAATTTAGGTTAATATTAAGAGGGTCAGGAATAAATATTTCTGGGACATTAACCCCGAATCTGTAGATGGTTTCTGAGTAACACTAATTCTTGGTATAGTAGGTTTTTTGGTTTCTTTTTTAGCATTATACGGTTTATAAATGATTAGTCATTCTGTAATATTTTTCTCTAATTCAGAAACGTTTTGATCTTGTAATTCCGCCAATGTAGGTAGATGAGTTCCACATTTAGGACAAATCTGCTTTCAATTGTTGATATTTCTTTCATCACAAATAGGACATTGTTTGTTATATCAACTGCTAGACCCTACATTAGCTACAAGAGAATCAATTTCATTAACTGTTGATAAGTTTTCTTGACTTAATAATTCAAGAATTTTAGCAAGATAAGTATATAGTTCTTGGTCTATTGCCTCACACATCTCGGCCGTAATCTCAAAAAGATTTTTGAATTGTAGCCTGTTAAGAGAATTAAATGCCCAAGGTGTATTAGTATACTGAATACGATTTTGAAGCTCCATATTAAAAGCAACAAAACTGGTGACGATATGAAATATCACAGTATTTATTCCCCGATTAAGATAATTTTATTGTCCCTTTTGTTCATTATTAAATGCCAAGAACAAAAGTCCTTCAGGAAGAGGATCTTCTTTTTCTGATAGCTCATCTAGCTAGTTTTGAAAACGAGAGTAGCCTCCTGAACACGTCATATAGCTATCGATATTAATAATAGTTTTTGATCGCGCTATAGAATATTTGATAGCTGATGCTAAAAAATTTATCTCTAAGACATATTTCCTATGTCTGGACCCATACATTAAATCGATAGTCATTGTCCTTTTAAAAGTTTTTTCGATACCTAAAAAATCTGTATTAAGATTATTGTTAGTTAGTATCTCGATGAATTTAACGGCAACCTGATTATGTTTACTTAGCCATATTTGTGAATTATAGTTTAATAGATTTTCTAAAGAAAATATATTATTATCTCTAATTAGAGATTCAATCTCTTCATATAAATCTTCTTGTTTAAGTTGTGTGATATTAATAACTTCTTCTATACGTTTATTCTGATCACTATGCTGGGAATTTCATTGTTCAACGAGTTTTTCATTCTCTTCACATTTTTCCTGATATAGATCCCTTAATTGAACAATTTCTTCACAATATTCATTTATTCTTTTTTTTAGTTCTGTTATTTCCCCATTTTGATTTTCTATTTGCAATATAATAGTTCTGTAATTGCGCTAGTGAAGTATGTCATATCTTCATTAATTTTTTTTTGATTTTCAATTTGATCTCTATTGAATAAGTTTTCTGCTCTTTCAGGCTCTAACAGAAATTGCGACTCATTCATACCAGTTATTTCCTTACAAGATCTAGAATTAGAAACAGAATCATTATCAGAATTAGTATTGGCTTTTAATTTCTTATTTTTGTGAATAGAGGATGCATTATCCATTAGGCGCTGATAAAAATGATTTTTGGAAATGAGTTGGTTGTAATGCTTTTGGCAAATCGAATAAGAACTTAAACTGAAATAAAGATCTACAAGTTCAGGAATAAAAATATAATATAATAGAAGTCGCTTAGCTACTGCATTACTCTTAGCATGCCTCCATGTTTGTAATACTGCCGTTTTACAAAGGCTGAGCCCGATTGTGTCCTTATACTTCTTAACTAGTTCTTGGAGAATGTAGGGAAGTTCTTCAGCAGTTGGTGATGTGGAGGATGAGGCTTGTAACATTGTAGTTAGCTTCTGTATAAAATATTTTTAAAAAAGTTAAGTGCCAATTTTAATAAGTTTCATATTAAATTTCTTGATTTTTTAAGTTTTTTATATATTTTTAGAAAACATTGATCCCGAAGTATTACTAATTGATCCTGAGACTAGAAATTTTCTACTCTCAGTTAATATAATTTTTGACTGTTTATTGTTATGACGAAATATCTCGAATTTTGATTAAAAAACTGAAAAAATACTTAAAAGTGTCAGCCCGGTAACCAATCAAATTCTTGCAGATTATTCCAGAATTAATTTCCATATTTGGTAAAATCCCTAACTGTACTATCATTAGAAGTACAGATATAATTTTTATTTTATTTACAATTCTATTGGCCAATTCAAAGCAAGAGTTATGTGATTCAGCCATATTAGCCAGCTGATTATTTTGTATCAGCTAGCTTAGCTGGCTAGATCAGCTTAGCTATAGTTGCATTAGTCAGCTTAAAATATTACTAAAGACTATAATACTTTGTATAACTACCAATTTGCAGATTCTAATGTTCACATTTTTAATTACAAATATCTTGAGATTCACCAAGCCAATTTTGATAAACTAACTATTATTAGAACCAAAAAAATCTCCTCTACAACTTTACTTAGAAGCCTAACAGACTTTAACTTCTTTAAATATTGTTAGAAATAATACTGAAATTGGATAATACTAAAATTCATGTAATTACATAATGATCTTCATATAAACAAATTTGAAATACATTTATTATTTAACAAAAGTATATCACTAATTATTATAAATCTTATGTAACTAATCAGGTGATCTAAACTAACCTCTGTCACGTAATGATCAACAACAAACTAACTAATAATTAATTACTATTTGGTGTAATATAATACAATCAGGAAAATTTAAAGCAAATATTTGTTTTGCTAAAAAAAAGCTACCTTTAGTTCTCTAAAAAAAGTTTTTATTCTTTATATAATAATTTTAATTAAATATTCAATAAATATAGAGGCATAGTTTTACTATTAATATTAAAAAAAAGTCTTTATTGAACAATTTTACTACTATTCCTGCTAATATCTAACTCTAAAGTAAGGCTAACTCTAATTATCATATTTTTCTGTCATTATATACTCAAGATTTTTTAATGGCTATGCTAAAAAAATCTAATCTCAATATAATAAAATGTTTGTGCTATTAATAGAACAAAACTAAATGCTACTTAATTGATATATAATACTATTATTTTACAAAATATCATGTAACATCAACGATTTTATTATAATAAAAAAAGAATTGAAATAAAACCCTTTTCGCTTCATCATAAGCCTAAACTATTCTATTCTAATTACAATAGTCCTGAACTAGTTCAGTTTATATATCTGATTTTTTAATTCAAAATTTTTTTTTAAAAAAAAAAATTAAAAAAAAAAATTTTCTAAGAAAAAATCTATTTTTTTTTAAAAAAAAAAAAACTCTCCAAAATCAAATTATGGCTTCTTTATAGTCTGAACCCATTTAACAAAAACATGAGTATCTTTACCATTTACTTCAACAACTGCAATGTGATTATTGGATTTGAGAGACTTGAAAACACCTTGTACTAAAAAGGTTGGTTGCAGCTTTCTCTTGCAAGTTTGTTAATTCATATCATGATCAAGTGCAATAGCAACTTCAGTTTCAGCTTCAATTATATTGTTTGCTGATTTTTTTTTATGCATACTATTATAGCCTAATTTTGCATAATACTTTTAATTGATGTATTTATAGATTGATGCATTTTGAGTATATATGAAATGCATTGCTCTATAGCAGCTTTGTTGGTTATAATTTCAGAGGCAATAATCTTAGAAGTAGTGGTCTCAGAGGTGGTCTCAGAGGTGATGATGGTAGTTTCAGAGGCAGTGGTGGTCTCAGAGATAGGAGAGGTAGTAGTAGTGATCTCAAAGGTGGTTTCAAAAGCAGAGGTGATTACAGAGGTGATAGTGGTAGTCTCAGAGATGATGATAGTCTTAGCAGTAGAATTTTTAAAAACAACAGTGGTTTTGAATGTATCTGTTATAAATAAAAATTATATATTTAGTAGTTGCAATTTAAGTTTTGACTTGAGCAGAGATGTGAATACAATGCTGTAATTTGTTATAATTACTGTATAATGAGTTACAACAAAATGCTATAACTTATTATAATTATATCAAATTATAGCATTGCGTTCACACCTCTAGATTTTGTATTAAAAGATATAGACTGGATATATTATATACACAATGCATTTTCTATCTAAACATTGCTTTATGAGATGTACGACTATATGCTTTGTGAATAGTTAAATTATATAATATGATAAATATAATGATTATATTAATTCAGTCCTTTTCTATAACTACTATAGTTATTTTGATCTCAAAGCAACTTAGTAAACTCATGACCTACAGTTTGATTAAGTCGTTCAACTTGGCTTTATGACTGGCCTACTATGCTTAATTGTAATATTGAGAGTTCTACAAATTTCAGTGATAATTTTTGTAACAAATTTCTTACTATTGTCATATTAAAGAATTATAGAAGGTCTAAGAATTTTAAAAATATCTTTTAAAAGATGCATTGCAACCATATTTGCTTCTTTATTCTTTATAAGAACTGTAACCAAAAATTTAGAGAACATACTGATATATGTGAGCAGCTACAAAAAATCATCATTGACTTTAACAAAATCTCAGAAATTGATTAGGTCAATTTGAACATGCTGCCATAGTGCTATTAATATCACATTTCTTATGTCAGTTTTTCTTTAATAGAGGTAGTTATAGTACAAGCAGCACAATGATTCATATACACTTTTACTTTCTCCTATATAATTTCAATGCTTTTCTAAAATTGCGAAAAAAATTTTATAGTACTCCTAATAGTTTGCACAATTATAAAAGCATTCTAAAATTATGGCATATATTTATTCATCATACTTGAGGACTAATTGGCGTTTTTCCAATATTAAACATCCTTCACAACCAGCTAGACATAAAGAAAATTATTTTTGTTGACTTCAAATTTTTTGTAACAATGGATAAAATTAAATTTTTTTGTAGAATCCTGTTAAATATCATCTGGGATGGTCTTTGACTAGAGATATTTAATAATTGTTTAATATTCTCTTGGAGTCTCTGATATTTTTAGAATTGCTAGCATGTTTTTTTCTTTTTTTTTTTAGGTTCTTTTTTTTTTTTGGTTGTTTCTTTTTTTTTGTTTACTTTGTTTATCTTCTCCTTTTTTTTGTTCTTTACTAATTCTTAAATTCTATGTTTCTTATACAAATGGCAAATGAACTTTATAATTTAACAAAGAGTAAGTTTTTTTACTAATATTGATAACAACGTTTGGAGGTTCTTTTAATTTTTTTATACTCACTTTTATCTACTTAAACCTGGTAAATAAAAGGTCCAATAGCACTATTTTTAAAGAAAAAAATATTGTGCTTTGCAAAGATAAAAGAATAAAGTATGTGGTTTTTTTTTAGTAATTCAGTGATTATTTTATATCATTATACTAGATTTGATAACAACATAATTATTTGCTTTGAATTTACTGATTGTATTATATTATACCAAATAGTGATTAATTATTAGTTAATTTGTTGTTAATTATCATATAACAGGTTAGTTTAGATCACCTGATTGGTTATATGAGATTCAGATGATTAGTAACACACTTTTGTTAAATAACAGATGCATTTCAGATTTGTTTATGCAGAGATCATCATGTGATTATATGAATTTTAGCATCATCTGATTTTAGCATTATCTTCAACAAATATTAAAAAATTAATTTCTTAAATTTGATTAATTATTTAAAAATAAAATTTTTTATATTCTTTGTATAATCTATAGTGAAAATAGCAATTTACTATAGTAGAAATAGCAATTCCCTATAATTATTTTATTATTATAATATCTTCTATATTTTTTACTTCTAAAAATTCTTCTTATTATTTAAAATTTCTTTCTTCTTTTCTAAAATCATCATCTTCTTCTTTAAAATTTCTTTCTTTTTTATCTAATCATCTTTTCTTCTTCACTAAAACAAATTATCTTCTTCTATTTCTTTTTCTATTCTTTTCTAAAACCTTTTTTTTTTTTTTCAACTTCTTGATTGTTTCTTTAAATAAATACCCTAATATCATCTTTGTTTAACTAATTCCTCTTTTTTTTCTTTTTCAATCACTCTTCATTTTTTATCTGTTTATGCAACTTCTTATACTTCTTTTTCTACTTATCACTGTTTTTACTTACAAATAATCACTCTTTTTCTCTTCTTTCTCTCATCAACTTTTCAAACATCTCTGCGATATACTATATTTTTACTTTCCTAATATTTTTGTCTCCATCAATCTTTATAATTCTTTATTATCTTAATCTTCTTCTTCAACTTCTTATTCTCCTCATCTAAATATTTAATCTATACATTTTTTCTAATAATTAATTATAAAAATATATATTTTTATTATATTATTTTACTATTTCCATTATGGTTATATAAAAATTACTATTTTTAGCATTTAATATAGAAAATATAATAAATTAATATAAAAAATTAATTTTTTTTAAAATTAAA